>VDFB02000002.1:161488518-161569406 GCA_007258455.2 Sequoia sempervirens | reverse complement strand
TTTGCATGAAAGTGTTGATCATGATTTTGGACAACAATTAGTAGACGTCAAAAGATTTAGGAATGTTAACTATTCTTTAAAAGATGGAAAAATAGGAAGGCGTTGTGATTTAGTTACAGAAAAAGTTAGTGTGCAGGCATTTATGAGTGAATTTAATAATAAAATTGTACCAAAATATGTTATGCACTCTGAACATGCTCGATGGCTTGATGGCCAATTTCGCACATGTAGAAACACATTTCCAATTGGTACTATACTTTCAGTGGTTGATTTTGTGGAGAATTATACTCTCACTCCGCAAGAGGAAATTCAATCTCAATATTATAATTCTGTGCAAGTAGCTATGTTTTTCCATATTGTTTATAGACATCCAGATGATAGCACTGAGGATGATAGAAAAGTTTTGAGGGAGTATCATTTTTATTTGAGTGACAATCGGTTACATTCATTAGAGTTTGTTCAATATTGTTTTAGTATATTTTATAGAAATTTAAAAGAAAGAGGAATCCATATGAAAGAACACCTCATATGGTCAGATAATTGTACGGGGCAGTTCAAAAATGCTAGAATGTTCTATTGGTTAAGTAGGTTCACAAGGAACTTAATGTCCAACATATATGGAGTTTTTGAAATTTGGGCATGGTAAGGAGAACATGATGGGTGATGCGATGTGTCAAAAGAATTCTTGCTAGAATAATTAAAAATTCCGAGGATTAATTAAAATTTAAAAATGCACATGAAAGTTGTGGATTGGTGCTTAATGAGAGACTATCTGCACGGATTCCGGTGATTACTCTGGGTTCATACGATTATTTTGGTTGGTGGAAGAAAGAAAACATTATCTAGAGAGTTGATTGTGAGACAATTAGTGGATCTACTAAATGGCATTCATTTAGGAGATGCGACAGCAAGCACATGGACTATTTGGACAAGGGAGCTTGCATGTTTTGCTTTTACGTATCTCGGAAATTGGGAAGCTTGTGAAAATACAAAATGGGTTGAACGATGTGACAAGATGCGTTGACACTGTAGAATCACATAATCAATATGGAAATAACTATTGAAGAAAATGATCAATTGTTTGTCGAAGATTATGATCGTGTTTGGACCTTGTACAAGAAGGTAATTTTAATTTAATTTATTTCATTTTATTTTTTCTTTATTAAGTTATTTTTTAATACTAAATTAGTTATATGGATATGCACAAGTTATTAAATGTCAATTTGTTGGCGGGGACATGTGGTATGCGATTATTGCACCTAAGAGGGAATGAAGAGTAATGAGAATATTAGTTTGGCTCCTTGTGTGGAAACTAAACATAAGTTGTTAACACCCTCGAGAAGATGATGATGGCTTTCATTATCAGCAGTGCAGTCAAGACACCTCCTTAAGCAAATTTTGATAACAAGTTTTTAGAATCCCTTAAATTTTTTTAGAACAAGTCTTTGATCCCTTAAGTAAATTTTGAGAAGTTATTTGATGGTGGTTTTGAACATGTTTTCCAATAGGATCGGTGGTGGTTGTTGGAACTTGGCTACAAAAATACTTGAGAAGAAAGAATGGTCTACTTGCATTCGAAGACTATGAAACACATAAAAGATTATGCATTATTCACATTTGGTGGTGGCAACAAATATAAAACTAGAGCGCTATCATGGAAGACCTTCAAAAAAATTACTATGGTCAATTTCTATGGAAGAGCATGAGGCAATCATAGATGCATTGCAAAAAAGAGAGGATGCAGATGGTACAATGGACTAAGTAAATACAGGTAAATATAGTTTTGGTTTTATTTTTTCCTTTTAAATACATTAAATACATGTTTAGACATTGGTCAAGTGTGTTATTAGTTGAAATTGATTTAAATTGTCCTTTTATATATCCTTAAGGCATAATCACAAAAAGGATCTAGTCCATGCAGATTCAACCTAGACAACATGGAATACTTGGTAAAAGCAGGGTAGTGTCCCGGTTAAACTATATTTAAATACGTGTTTTGATTACATATTGATATTTCTTGGACATAATAGTTAAAAATTGATTTATTGTCATTTTTTGTATCAAAGCCATCATTTGAATATACTTTGAAACAAAAAGGAGAGGATGCACGCATTCAACCTCGAATACTTTTAAATCACGAATTACTTGAGTTCAATACATATAGATAGTTTTATAATAATTAAAATATGTATGTTTTGATGATTTCATTGATATAGCTTGTACCTTTTTTATATCAGGTGGTGTGAAGACCTACTACATTCTAGGCACGAGTTTGAGATTTTCTTGAGATGGCATATCTAAATTTTGTAAACATTGTTTTGAGATGACATATATGTACATACATACTTACATAATTAAACATACTCTGTGTACTTCTATGTATCAAATATATATTCTATATATTTTTTTTGTTAAATGTGCATGTTTTCCTACTTTGAAACTTTATGTCTAATTGTATAATCACTAAATATCATGCATACATTATTGTTCTATTATGACCCTTTTAGACATCCCCTTAATTAACATGTTCTATTATGACCCCTTTAGACATCCCCTTAAGACCCCTTAAGACATCCTCTTAATTAACACATTCTATTATGACCCCTTTAGACATCCCCTTAAAACATATTATAACCCCTTAAGACATCCCCTTAAGACATTCTATTATGACCCTTTTAGACATCCCCTTAATTAACATGTTATATTATGACACCTTTAGACATCCCCTTAAGACCCTTTAAGACATCCCCTTAATTAACACGTTCTATTATGACCCCTTTAGACATCCCCTTAATACATATTCTAACCCCTTAAGACATCCCCTTAAGACGTTCTATTATGACCCATTTAGACGTCCCCTTAAATAACATGTTCTATTATGACCCCTTTAGACACCCCTTTAAGACCCCTTAAGACATCCCCTTAATTAACACGTTCTATTATGACCCCTTTAGACATCCCCTTAAGACATATTCTAACCCCTTAAAGACGTTCTATTATGACCCTTTTAGACATCCCCTTAATTAACATGTTCTATTATGAGCCCTTTAGACATCCCCTTAAAACCCCTTAAGACATCCCCTTAATTAACACATTCTATTATGACCCCTTTAGACATCCCCTTAAGACATATTATAACCCCTTAAGACATCCCCTTAAGACGTTCTATTATGACCCCTTTAGACGTCCCCTTAATTAGCATGTTCTATTATGACCCCTTTAGACATCCCCTTAAGACCCCTTAAGACATCCCCTTAATTAACACGTTCTATTATGACCCCTTTAGACATCCCCTTACCAAGACCCCTTTAGACATCCCTTAAGACATTCTATTATTGCCTTTAGGCGTCCTTAATTAGCATGTTCTATTATGACCCTTTAGACATCCTTAAGACCCCTTAAGACTGTCCTTAATTAATACGTTCTATTATGACCCCTTTAGACATCCTTAAAGACCCTTTAGACATCCCTTAAGACATTCTATTATGACCCCTTTAGGCGTCCCTTAATTAACATGTTCTATTATGACCCCTTTAGACACCCCTTAAAGGAAGCGTCATTATTTGTTTTGACAACTTATAAATTAGTGTTAGATGAACCCTTACTGTCCTAAAATTAATCCACATATCCTAAGCCTTGTTGTATCTGACCCTAATTGAAACCTAACCCTAACTCTAGTTGTGTCCTAATCCTAACCTTTACCCAAAGTTTTATCCTATAACCCTAACCTTAATTCACAGAGAAAATTTAGTGGGTCATATTTCTATTTCTTATGTAGATAATTTATGTGATATTCTATTTTTTTTCTTGTTATTGACACATGGAGACAAGACTTTTATTCATTTGTCATACACTACACACAATCATGATATTCTAAATGGGGGAAACAATGATGAAATTAATTTTCCTTTGGATTGAGCTCCATATTCATCATTTTTAAAATTTATCATGTGTGTACACTACGTATTCATCACCTAATGGTTACAATTGTTTTTACATATACACATTCTTATGTTATCATAATTTATGTGATATTCTATTTTTTCTTGTTGATATTGACACATGGAGGCAAGGAGCTTTTATTCATTTTTCATACACAACACACAATCATGATATTCTAAATGGAAACAATGATGAAATTAATTTTCCTTGGATTGAGCTCATATTCATCATTTTTAAAATTTATCTTGTGTGTACACTTCATTATTCATCACCTAGTAGTTTACAATGGATTTTACATATACACATTCTCATGTTATCATAATTTATATTTTTTCTAATGGTTACCTCTTTCCTTAATTTTTAGTAGGAACACTTTTTTCCATTACTAGTGAGAAACTAATGGTGTCATTTTATAAATATGTACATTAGCTAATTATATCAATACCTTGTTAGATTTTTTCACTATAAAGAATTTTATTTGCTTAATAGTTTAGAGCAATGACTTTATTTGTCAATTTAGTTAAGGAAAAATTAAAGAATAAAATAACAAAGAATGGTGATATCCATGATATTCACAAGGTATAGGAATTCCAAGTGCACCAACAATGAGGTAAAATTCAATTTATAGAACTAAATAAGTAGGTATTTAATCCACATAAATTTTCTCTCATAAAATTAAAATTAATACATTAGAAGGAAAATATCTTCTTGTTCATTGAAAAGAAGATTAAACCTAAAATTATTCTACAATTATGAAGTCTTCAGTAAATTTCACATTAATGTCCTATATTAATGTCTTGACTATGAACATCAAATGCATAAATGTACATGCGTAAATTAAAATTTCAAACAATAATAAAGTCCATAATTTATGTAACATATTAAGTGTATGAAACAAATATATTAAGCACACATGAAATAAAGTCCAACAGAGTACATGATAAACAAGAAATATAAAACACATAAAATCACATGTTTGTAGGTCATGTACTTGTCTCTATAATCAAGAGACCTCTTCACACCATGCGGACTATGTGGATGACCGAAACACTCTGTACATAGAGAAGATGAAATTAGATGTAAGACAATAAAAAATGATTTAATGAAATTTCATTTATAATCCATCATAAAATTAAATTACCACCATATCTACATCTGGATGCTTTGGTGCTGAAGAAACCTCTAAATTCTCTAAATTATCTACATAAACAAGACAAAGAAATTCGAAATTAGATGTACAACTCTACAATTATTATTTTTTTGTTCAATTTAATTGAGAATTTATCATATTTTAATTACATACCGTATTCTAAGGTTGTGCACTAGGCTCTTCTCCAGGACCTGTCTATACATGCTCAACTACAGGATGTGTCTCATGCTATAAAAGAAAAAGAATATGTGAAAATATCATATTAATATGTATATATTCAATTTAAAATTTATAATTCACTTTAAATATAATAAAAATTAAATTACCATTTGATCGAGACCTGCTCTACATGTCCTCCTGGTGGTGTAACTGTATTGGGGTTAGGGCTGAAAGTTGCACCAACAAAGTCCTACAAGATCAAAATTAAAGCATGTACAATTCAATTAGGTTAATATATACATATATATTCAAGTTTGTACATTTTTGTAGAAAGTTTTGTAAACAACACGAAATCGGCCTCACGAGTAGCGCAACATCAAATGTTTTCCCAATGCCCATTCTTATTGTGGTATCAACCTAGACATACATGTACATAGACATTTAATGCTTATAATATTTACAAGTGTACATGCATGCGTTTCATATATCTAGTGAATTCAAAACTCATAAAATTGTAACTATATACTAATGTAAACTTTAAACAAATTTACAATATGAATGTACCTGCCCATGATCTATGTCGCTCGATAGTGGAGGAGTGCTTGACAATCCCTCAGGAGGAATCGATGTGGATGAATTGACTCACCTAAACCAACATGAATATTTAAACATATATGTGATTCAATTATAAATTTAAAACTCAAGTTAAATAATTTATGATTTCATATATAATTTTAAAAATTGAAATCAAAATACCCCATAAGGGTTGCCAAGTATGACCGGTGTCGATATATGTACTTGTGGTACAGATGATTGCCCTTGCATCGAAAGTGTCATCTGTACACCAAAAAAATTGATTGTTAAAATGTATTGCAAACTTTTCTTTGATATATACAACCATAAAAAATATTATAAAATGAGTTAGTACATCTAGATGCATATTTATACCTGTGTCGTAGTGTCCTCAAGGGTGATGTTCTGCTATGAGGAACTCTACAAATGAACTGATGCGACCAGATGAACCACCAGAATCTCCCCGTCCACCTGAACTAGGTGTGGCCGTCAGGTCCATAACACACTTGATGACAACTGGTACATATATGGGGCCGGTCTCGACACTCTGGAGCAATACTTAGACCAGCTCCATAAAAACCTCCATCATCATCATCGTCTCTATGCTCCCCACTCGCTATCACAGAAGCGTGCCGATCAAGGTCTCCTGCGAGTGTACTAAGGGAACCTAATGTTGACCAAGCTTGATGATGTACAAGTGTGAGAATGGGAGGACCAGAGCAACAACAAGGGGGTTGTGCATGCGGCTCGGGGATCAACCCTTGCCCCTAATCTCGTTGTGGCATGCAGCCACCAACACCTGAAATGATCTAAAATCAAAATAATTGGGCTTTTTCCCCAAAACAAACTCTACATATAGTTTTCTCAAAAATACAATGGGCACTCCCAATTAGCATGTGGGGGACTATCAAAAACCATATACCATTGATCCCAAAAATGTGCACTCATTTGGGATGTATGCACCACCTCATGGATATTCTAGATTTGTTGGGTGGAATGGGTTGTCGAGTAACGGGGTCAAGAAAGTAGGGGCTAGATGGGCTTTCATTATTTTAAGGTCTAATATTTGTTTGTAAGAGAGACCATCGGAATAAAATTGTCTCATTTGTTCTCTCTCTCGTCGATGCCTATCAAGATCAGAATCGATCATCCTAATGGAATCAACAACGTTTTGCATTACAGATGCAAAACGTCTCACATAATGGAGCAATCAATGCTTGACTCATAGCATTGATTTGTGTCTATAAGGATGCGACTTGATCATTTATTCGTGCTCTCAAGAGAGCCTCATCAGATACCATAGGTGCTGGAGGTGGCATGAGGGGGAGGAGGGAGGGGAGGTGGAGGTGGAGGTGGAGGTGGAGGAGGGAGGCGGATTGGCTAGCTCAGGTGGTGGATTGATGATATCATCAATGTTAAAATCATCCATGATATATGCTTGATATAATGTGCACTGCATTTTTAAATCATACAAAATAGTCCATGTGCATACAAAAATTAAGATCATATATTTAATTGAAATAGGATGAGCAACATATATATTAAGCTCATATATTTAATTGAAATGCACATATATATACATTGATTGTTCAACTCAAGAGCATGTCCATACAAAATTAAAAATTAAATGTATGTACATGTACATTTAAAATAAAAAATACGATGCATAATTTGCATGCGTACAAATCATTAAACTAAACTATACATACATACATATACAAATTTCAAAATTTAAGAACTATTATGCAAATTTTTAATACATGCACATACATACTAAACAATAAACTTGAAACATTCACAAAATCTCATTTTATGTCTTTAACACACACACAATTTTTCAGCAGGAGAAATCATGATCTAATAGATAGTCATTAAATATATACTATTATATACTATTCATTATAAGTTCATAAATTCCACCAACTTCACAAATCCATGTCACTAAAAATATCCATATAGAACCAAAATCATAAATTCATGTCACTAAAAATATCCATTTGGAACCAGATTTATAAATTCATCACACAAAATATCCATCGTTCACCAAATTTATAAATTCATAACTATTTAAGATCATTGTTTTAATTTATAAACTATTATGGCTCTCTACTGCATAGATATTCATTTCTTTGTGTTTTCCTTTTCAAAATTAGGAGTTCTCCTCTCCTCTAGCCATTGTCGATGCTCATCTACGATCCCATCCATAGCCCTGATAGCATCAACAAGGGTTTGCATCCTAGATGCAAACATCCTCACAGGAGGTGCGACACATTCTTCATTTTGAATAATGTTGATTTGATCTTGGATGGTTCTAGCAGAAGCATTGATTTGTGCTTGCAAACGAGCATGCTCATTGATTTCAGGTGGTGGAGGTGGGGGGTTACGAGGTGGAGTGGGCGGAGGTGGAGGTGAAGGTGTTGGAGATGGATGGCGTGGAGGTGGATTGCGAATATTATTGAATGGATCCATGTGATCTTCAAGATATGAGTGAACCTGCATTAGATTTGTAATTTCAAGATGTAAGATACATGTTTAGGAAATACCAAGTTAAACCATTCAATATAAATGGCCTTAAATAATTGAATACAAATGATAAAATTATATGTAAGCCTCATTTATATGTCTAAGGCACATGTTATTTGAATGAAAATACAATTAACTATTGATATTGTATAATCTTGGGATCTTATTATTGTTAAATTTGGTTGGGCCTTGGGCAACTTTGATCACCAAATTTTAAGAACTTCTTTGATCCCCTTAAGAAATGTCATATTGGAACCCCTTAAGAAAATTGAATTACGATTTAGGGTGGCAAGATGGCTTAAGGAGATTTACGTCTAGTGAGGTCCTAGGAGAAAATGGCATGGCTCAAATGAATAAAATTTGGTGAAGTTGCCCAAGGCAACCAAATTTCATTAACAGCCTTTCAAGAAAAAATGATGGCTTTAGGGTTTAGGGTTTAGACTTTAGAGTTTAGGGTTTAAGGTAATAGGATAGCTTAAGGGGATCTACATGCTGCAAGATCCTAGGAAACAATTACATGGCATAAGGTAATGAAATTTGGTGGAGTTGCCTAAGACAACCAAATTTCATTAAGAGCCTAAGAAAAAATGATGGCTTTAGGGTTTACGGTTTAGACTTTAGAGTTTATTATTTAATTAGCTAAAATCCCCAAATCCTAACTTTTAATCAACCATTAAGGGGATAATCATGTCACATCCATAGCTTAAAATTAAAATAATTCCAAATCACCAATCCAAACTCAAACTAATGTAACTTACTTCCACTTCATCAAATCTAAAATGAAATTAATAATCTATCCTAGCCATCAAATTAATTAGACTAATCATAGCCATTCATTTCCAACTACCTTCAATCCAAATTCAAATTAGCATTCAATTATTCCCATCTACCTAATCAAGTCAACACAAGCCCTCCATCAACCCAACCACCTACATTTAATTCTCTCTTCCCTCTCAAATTCAAATTCAAAAATTCTCTCATGAAATTCTAGTCCTCGATTCCAAAAAAACCTAGTCCTCCATTCCTTTCCCCTCAACTCTATAAAATAATGACATCCCCAAATGTTTCCATATGATAAAATTTGTATGTATATGTTATCACATTAGAGAACCAAAGAGCAACATCAACACATACATTTAGAGCCATAAAAGAATGTTATGGAACCTATTATGCTTCTCTAATCTTTCATTATTTTATTTACCTTTCATTAGAAGTAGAGTATTGAGTTTGCACTTGCATTCTTGGTCTAGAATTTCTCTTCTACACTAAGTACAAAAATATAATATTGGATAGCTTAGTATATCTTTCTCTTCTAATATATATTCCCTAGTTCTCCTTATCCATATTTGAGTATCTTAGCATATGTGTAACACGACATGTTAATAATATATCTCATATAAATGTAGGGATGTGTCGCTAATGTCATCTTCAAACATATTTAACCAATAGGAGATACTATAAGGTATCTAATATAACTATACAACCTATACAGGTATGACATATGGTGACCTTTGGCTTTTTTTGATATGTCAAGGGTAGTTTTGCAAAGATTAGTTTCTAGTGCTTTTGTGAGTTTTCACCACTTGTACTTATTAAGCTACACTTTTGGGTTTTCAACCTAATAGGGATAAACCTAGTAGATTTTTTAGCTTTCTAGCCTAATGGAGATAAATCAAACCACACTTTTTGGTTTTTAGTTGCACCTATCAAGTTATTTGTTAGCTATTAAATTTACAAACATTCTAGGATTATAAGTCTACTATAAAATTTGATGTAAAATAGATTACACATTGAGCCCTATAATTTAATTACAACAATGAATAAATATAGCAACATTTAGTAGACATAATGAAAATCAAGCCATGATAGTAATATAGAGATAATATACAATGTTTAATATAGATAAGTTAAAGAATCATTTTAAAAATATATATCTATATATTCACATCATTTTTGTTTTTTCTTTAGATTTCAAATATATCCACCAATCCTCCTTATCTTACATTTTAACATAAACTCAAAAAACATAGTGGACATGTACACACATATAAAACTACATTAAAATAGTGTTAGATCTTACAATTTTTCAAGGCTTATTTCATCCTCTTAGACGATCACTCTTACTAAATCATTGGCATAAATTAGATGCACACAATGGCACATTATTTAGGTTTATTCCTCATGTTGGATTCCCTATTTTATATAACTATATCTTTATTATCTAATTTAAATATATCTAAGCACAAATTTCTTTTATGTAACACATTGATAATTTCAACTCATTATAAAAACCAAATACAAATTTAAAGGGGGTACACTATATTTATAAATACGTTCGATTTAAATACCATCCCAATCTCCATGGTGTGTCACTTGTTCACTAAAAAGCCCTTACATAAATCATCTACTTAGGTCAATCTTATCTAGATTTTTCTTAAATATTAATATTCATAAAATATGGCACAAAGCATATTGATGCATTTCTATCCTTCCACATAAATCTATATAGTATCAAAATATAGGTTTAATTTTATGGTTAAATTGAATCTCTCTTAATTGCTAAATAATCCATTATGATTGAGGATGGGTGGATTATTATCTAGGATCACATCTTAAAAATCCTATAGAGGTCATGTGCTATGTTTTTCTTAATACATATATTCACATACAAACCTCTTTCCATGTATTATCAACTCGCCTATATGATAGACACCTTCCTAGATTTAAATTTCATACGATATATATGTACCCAAGTGTTTCCAATTGGAATTGCTATAATTATACTTTTATGGCATTCTAGATATTTAAAATAGTTTTCATAAATCTACCAAATAGACCCATTCTTGACATTGAACCTACATAATTTTAGGTATGTCCAATGAAAGATTAGGGTCTAGGGTTCATAAATTTCAAATGCTTTAGTGTTATGGGTTTAGATTTTACAGTTTAGGGTCTAGGGTTTAGCAAACTTAGGGTGAAGTTTGGGTGGCCCTTGGCATAATTTAGAGTTGCAAGTTAGTGTCAATTGGAATCGATTGTACGTGTTTAGATTTACGAATTTGTTAATTAAATTTTCAAACAAACATCAAGATAAACTTTATGAATTTTAACCATTCTTTAACATATTGATTTCTAATCTAATTATAATTTAAAATTGAAACTAAAGTTTAATATATATCATTTTTTCCATACAAAGCAAATAAAATTTAAAACATTTAAGCAATGTGAATGATTTTTTGTTCGATTCAAATTTAGGGTTTTAACAATTTTTTTTGTTTCAATTCAATTTAGGGTTTCAGTTTTAAACAATTAGGGTTTTTAATGAAATTTTTTCGTTTCAATTCAAACTAGGGTTTTCAAATTCAATTTTTTTCGTTTGATTTAAATTCAGGGTTTCAAAAAGCTCGATTTGGATTTGTAAATGCGATGTTTTTATTTCATTTCGATTTCTAGGGTTTTGAAATGCAATTTTTTTTGTTTTATTTCAGTTAGGGTTTTCAAAATCAATTTTTTTTGGGTTTAATTGAACAATTTAATATTTAAAAGTTAAATTTTGTTTCTAAAACACAATTCAACGTTTTTTTTTTCATTTTTATCAAAAAACATCTAAATTTCATTGCAAGTTTTTGTCTATTTTTACAATTATTGAATTCTACTATAACAATTAAAAAAATGATTAAAACGTGACAAAAATTAAAAAAAATACATGCTAAATTAACGTATTTCATTTAAAATTTCAATTCAAAAAAAAAAATGCAAAGAAATGGTGTTTAGGTGGCGTACCTGTAGCTGGTCGTGGGGTCGCTGTCGCCAATGCACTCGGGGTCCCGTTCGCAGAGCAGTGAAAATTGTTCTTTTAAAAAAAAAAAAATAGCAGTATAAAACGGGATCCCGATTTATACAACTCGGGATCCCAATTTATACAACTCGGGATCCCGTATTTTATAAATCGGGATCCCGTTTCCGTTCCATGTTCATTGGTTCGGATTCCGCAGGGAAACGGGATCCCGATTTCTAAAAAGCGGGATCCCGTTTGGTTTCAGGCTCGGGATCAAACCATAATAGTAAGCAATAGCATAGACAACGCAATGAACTAGTTGAAAAAATACCTCAAAGAAATGTGGTCTCATGGTGATGGAATTCCATGACAATCCATAACAATTCCCTTGTCATGGAATTCGTCATGGCATTCCATCACCATGAGACAACATTTCTTTGAGGCATTTTTTCCAAATTTCATTGCCTTTTCTATGCTACCACATTTTTCATACATGTCTACCAAAGCATTTCATCAAACAGTTCACTGCTTTGCTACTATGGCTAAAAGACTAAAACAGGTGATTTAAAAAAAGCTATCGATGCTTGGAAAAAATATATCAAAGCATAATAGTAAGCAACAAGCTATGACCTCATGGTTTTTTTTTGGCACAAAAATCATAGTGATTTTATTTGCATGTTTTAAACACTTTTTTTTGGCAATTTTGCTATTTGAAATGGGGAAAAATCTTTTTGGTCAGTTTTTTGCACTTTTTAATTGTAGGATTCTCTTAGTTAGTGAAAAAGGTAGTGTTCATGAAGGAATGGAAAATATGCATGGAGCCTTTGAATTATACTCATACTCTGCAATGACATTGAATCATTTAGCAAACCATTTTTTCTTCACAGGGAATTTTTTTTTTGTGGAACAATTGTCTGAGATAGCTCTTGTTTCAACTAACCACCCTCTCATGAAATATCATTCATATTATAATCTTGTATGATCTTATCATAGTAAAGGTGATTACAACACTATTGGCCGCTACTACATGACATCAGTCATAGGAAATCCATAGACCACAAGATTTTGTGGATAGGTTCAATTGAAGCTGGGAGATCTTAAGAGTTCTCTCTCAATTTTTGAAAAGGTTTTGGAGGTACACCCTGAGAACTGTGAGAGCTTAAAATTTGTATGCCATATAATGCTCAACAAGGGCAGGCAAAGAAGGCTTTGGAAATTTTAAGAAAGGCAACTCAAATAGATCCAAATGATGCCCATGCAGTGTAACTTTAGATTCTCTTAAGATGCCAAAGTCTCTTCTGAAGAAGAGAAGAGAAGAAGTACCTATTAAATTTTTAAACAACATTGGGGTTCTTGATTTTGAGCATGATAAACTAGAGTTGGCTCAACAAATTTTATGGAACCATTAGGAAATGATGTTCTACCTCTACATAAATCTTTGTGGTCAGTTTTGTGTATTTTTTACTTGCAGGATTCTCATAGTTAGTGAAAAAGGTAGTGTTCATGAAGGAATTGAAAATATGTGTAGAGCCTTTGAATTATACCCATACTCTACAATGGCATTGAATCATTTGGAAAACCATTTTTTCTTCACTGCAGGGTAGCATTTTCTTGTGGAACAATTGACTGAGAAAAATCTTGTTTCAACTAACCACCCTCTCATGAAATCTTATTCATATTATAATCTTGCACTATCTTATCATAGTAAAGGTGATTATGACATCATTGGCCACTACTACATGACATTAGTCAAGAAAATCCAGAGACCATAGGATTTTGTGGATAGGTTCAATTGAAGTTGGGAGATCTTAAGAGTTCTCTCTCAAATTTTGAAAAGGTTTTGGAGGTCCACCTTGAGAACTGTGAGAGCTTAAAATTTTTATGACATATATATGCTCAACAAGGGAAGGAAGAGAAGGCTTTGGAAATTTTAAGAAAGGAAACTCGCATCGATCCACATGATGCCCATACATTTATCAAGATGGGTGAGTTATTAATATTGTTAAACCCCAGTGCAACCTTAGATTCTCTTAAGACACCAAAGTCTCTTCTGAAGAAGAGCAGAGAAGAAGTACCCATTCAATTGTTAAACAACATTGGGGTTCTTCATTTTGAGTGTGATAAACTAGAGTTGGCTCAACAAACTTTTATGGAGCCATTAGGAAATGATGTTATACCTCTACATAAATCTTTTTGGTCAGCTTTGTGTATTTTTAACTTGTAGCATTCTCATAGTTAGTGGAAAAGGTAGTGTTCATGAAGGAATGGAAAAGATGTGTAAAGGCTTTGAATTATACCCATACTCTACAATGGCATTGAATCATTTAGCAAACCATTTTTTCTTCATTGCAGGGCAGCATTTTCTTATGGAATAGTTAATTGAGACAACTCTTATTTCAACAGACCACCCTCTCATGAAATATCATTCATAATATAATCTTGGACGATCTTATCATAGTAAAGGTGATTATGACACCACTGGCCACTACTACATGACATCAGTCAAGGAAAGCTAGAGGCTACAGGATTTTGTTGATAGGTTCAATTCAAGCTAGGAGATCTTAAGAGTTCTCTCTCAAATTTTGAAAAGGTTTTGGAGGTCCACCTAAGAACTATGAGAGTTTAAAAGCTACTGGCAGAGAAGGCATTGGAAACTTTAAGAAAGGCGACTAACATAGATCCACCTGATTCCCATGCATTTATCGAGATGGTGAGTTATTAATATTGTCAGAACCCGGTGTAGCCTTAGATTCTCTTAAGACGCCAAAGTCTCTTATAAAGAAGAGTAGAGAAGAAGTACCCATTAAATTGTTAAACAAAATTGGGGTTCTTCATTTTGAGGGTGATGAACTAGAGTTGGCTCAACAAACTTTTATTGAGGCATTAGGAAATGGCATTTGGGTTGAATTCATAAATAAAGCCCCAATGATAATTTTGCAGTTTTTCTAGTGCTCTTTAAGGATATGAAATTCTTCCATCAACTAGAAGAAGATAGTGTTTCACTTGAGTTACCATGGGATAAAGTCACAACACTATTTAATCTTGCTAGGTTGTTTGAAGAACTACATGATACTGAAAAAGAAAATCTCTTATACAAGCTAATATTTTTCAAGTTTCCTGATTATGTGGATACATATATACATCTTGCAGCCATGCCTCAGGCTTGGAATGAGATCCAACTAAGCCTAGAATTGATTTGGGATGCACTTAAGGTAGATAAAAACTCATCAAATGCTTTATCTATTCTTGAAAAAATGGAACTGAAAATAGATGATTAGCTTAAAGGAAAGAAACAATTAAAGCTGCACAAAGTGAATCAGATGCAAAAAATTCTTATGTTGACATTTCACTTGGAAATTAGAATTATTTTCATCTTTTCGCAATGAGAGGAGGGATCCAAAGGTGGAGGCACAACATCTTGAGAAGGCTAGAGAACTATATTGTAAAGTGTTGGCACAAAGACTAGGAAATGTTTATGCTACAAATGAGGTAGCCATTATGCTAGCTGAAAGGGGTCAATTTGATATTGCAAAGGAAATTTTTACATAGCTACAAGAAGCTACAGTAGGAAACATTTTTGTTCAAATCTCTGATGTGTAGGTAAATCTAGCACATGTTTACTTTGCACAAGGACAGTTTGTGCTTGCAGTGAAAATGTATCAAAAATGTTTGAGGAAATTCTAATTTGGCACTGACACCCAATTTTTATTTATTTAGTTTGACCACATTATGAAGCAGAACAATGGAAAGATTGTAAAAGAACATTATTAAGAGTAATAGATTGTAATGAGTGTTTTGAATTTATGTTTAATGTAATGAGGGTTTTGAATTACCTCTGAATTTGCTACAGAGGGTGTCCCCAAATCTGATTTCACTATAGAGGGCCTCAACGAATTCAAATTTGTTGCAGAAAACTCTGAATTCCTTTCCCTTGTCTTCCTTTTTAGAAGTCTCTAGGTCCTCTTCGAATCCTTATCACCCATGCAAGTAGCTGCTATAACTGATCAAAACGCCTCATGCTAGGCTAACAAATGAAGTGAGGTTTGCAATGAATGAGGTCAAGCAAATGAAGTGAGGTTAAGTGAGATGAATGAATCTGCAATGAATGTGAATAATTGTGCCAATACATCGTGTGCATGAATACATCACACCAATAATTGGCCAAATTGTTTTTTAAAAATTTTGTCTACTTTGGATTTGATGACTAACTCTTTAGTCATTTTTATTTCTGTGACTAAATAATTTTTTAGTCAATGACCAAATTAGTCATTTATTTACTCATTTATAGTTGAGTTGCAAAAAATGAGTAGAATTTAGTCATTTTTAGTTGTTGTGACTAAATTTTTTAGTCACCTAGTCATTTATTTACCAAATTCTACTAGTGGTCACCGTTTGAATCAAAAGGGGTTGTTGAGGAACAAGTGATCCAATTAAAAGGCAATAAGCTCCTATGAGGCTTAATCACCCTTGAGAATCTCTTTGACTATGAAGACACAAGAATAGTAAGCAGAGATTAATGGCCAACAAAGAGGACTATGAGGACCTCGACATTGGAGGTGGTAGGAAGCTAAAAGATGGGAGAGACATGTCATGGGAAGATAAGAAGACGCTGAGAGACTTGTACACTAAATACAATAGATTAGTGGCTTGGACCTACGATGACCTCAAGGGATATGATCCTAGCATAATCAAACATACTATTGACCTGGTTGAGGGCTCCAAACCCATTCGACAAAAGCAAGGACTAGTTAAACCAAAGGTGGAAGTATTAATGGCATAGGAGCTTATGAAGTTGATCAAATCAAAGATCATATATCTAATTAAGCATTCAACTTGGGTTTCCAATCTGGTTCTAGTCCAAAAAAACAATGGTGACATATGGCTTGGCATAGAATTTTGATTTTTAAATAAATCTTTCTTAAAGGACCACTACCCTTTGCCCTCAATGGAGCATATCCTACAGACTGTAGCTGGGTCAGAAATTTTCTCACTGCTCGATAGCTTTTTGAGCTATAACTAGGTCTATGTGAAGGAGGAGGATCAACATAAAATGTCATTCACCACTAAGTGGGGGACATTCACGTACATAAAAATTCCCTTCGACCTCTCCAATGTAGGTGCCACTTTTCAATGTGCAATGGATCTCTTTTAAAGGGTTGATCAACAAGATCATCCTAATCTATCTGGATTACCTGACAATATTTTCAAAATCAAAAGATGATCATTTTGATCATTTGGAAATGGTTTTCCAGAAGTACCAACAATTTGGGATTTCTTTAAATCTCAAGAAATGTGCATTTGGATTATCACAAGGCAAGTTTCTTGGCTTTGTGGTATCCAAAGAGGGAATAGTCATAAACCTCGAAAGGGTGAAGGCTATAATAGAACTACCACTTCCTATCAATCAGAAAGGGTTACAGTCTTTCTTAAGGAAGATCAACTTCGTCAATTAATTCATTTTGGATTTCACAGGCATTGTGAGACCCATCATGTTGATGCTGAAGAAAGTCTTAGCATTCAAATGGACCCAAGAAGGAAAGCTTGCCTTCAAGCAGATCAAGGCATCCTTCTCTACAACTCCAATTTTATCTAACCCAAAAATTTTGTAAGACTTCCTGATGTATGTTTACAACAACCAACACAGTATAGCTTTTGTTCTCACGTAAAAGGAAAGGGAGGGAGGAAAAGCGCATCCATTGCTTTCCACTCTAGGACCCTGAAGGTATATGAAACTAGATATAATTTTGTTGAAAAGAAGGCCTTTTCCATTGTCAAAATCCTCAAAAAAATTTGACATATGGTTTCAGCCAACAAAATTACAATCCTCGTTACCCATCTCAGCATTAGGGAATGCATCATAAAAGGTGAGATAACCAAGAAAAAGAGCCAACTAAATCACTAAGATCTTGGAATATGATGTTAACATCCGACCAATAAAGTTGGTTTGAGGAAGGGGCCTATGTGAATCTCATGCAAGAGTTGGATCCCCAAGAAAAAGAAGAGATAAAAAAGGTCAACGCAAATCAATTTGAGTCTAATGAGTCATGGGTGGCTGATTAGAAAAGATTCATGTAGACTGGTTGATACCCACCTAATGTCCTACTGCACAAAAGAAGATATTATAGGCTACAAGGCATTGGATACGTATTGTCAAAGGAGTTCTATTTAAAATAAATTATGATGGAGTTCTCCTCCCTTGCATGGACAAGCCACATGCCAAAAGGATTCTGAACAAGTTCCATAGCAACTCGGAAGGCAGACACTTCTCCACCAAGACCATGACCTTATAAATCATGCAAGTAGGCTATTACTAGCCCGCGATGTTTTCCAAAGCTCACCATCTAGTGATAAAATACACTTAGTGCCATTTTTTTGTTAGTGAGTAGAAGAAATTTGCCATGCCATTGAGCTCGATCATGATCAAAGAACCCTTTGCACAATGGGGGTTAGATTTTATTAGGATGATCAATCCCATATCTAGCATGGGTCACAAATGAATACTCATGGCTATAGATTACTTCACAAGATGGATGGAGGTAATTCCTCTAAAGAATGTTATAGAAGCTAAGATTGTCAATTTTCTTGAGGAACTAGTGGCAAGATTAGGTTTGCTAAAGACCATCATCTCAGATAATGTAGAAGCCTTTCTAGGCTTTGAGATGTTATACTTCTCCCTCAAGCACATGGTCTACCTCAAGACCTCATCAAACTACTACTCGCAAGGAAATGGATTGACATAATCCACCAACAAGAACCTAATAAGGTTGATAAAGCATATCAGGTCAGAGCATCAAAGAGAATGGCACATACATTTATGGGCAGACCACATTATGCCCAAGAAAATTTTGAAACCGTCCACCTAACAGTTGGTGTACGGAAAGGAAGTAGTCCTACCCATTTCGATGGAAATCCTAGTACTACAACTACTAAAGTCCTTAGAAGTCAAGGAAACCATTGGGATGGAAGTGAGATTGGCTAAGCTATTAAGCCTCAAGGAAAAAAGAGAAAAGGTAGTTGATTCCATGATTAAATGCTAGTAGGTGGTTAAATGATGGTTTGAAAAGAAGGCCTCTCACCTAGGTTTTAGGGAGGGGAGCCTTGTGCTAAAATTTGACAAGTGAGTTGTGAAACCAAGCGAGTTGTGCGAGAAATGAATGGTAATGTTTTGGATATATTAGTAAATGGTATCATCTAAAACTATTCAATTAAATATGCATAGTTCATTAAAAATTTACTTTATGTACCATATGTAATTTTTTGTAAATAAGCATTTTGTGAATAAATCCATGAGCATAAATAGGAAATACTATATTAGATTCATGAGAAAATCATTTACATATAGTACAGAGTTTTAAGCTTTAAGCTCAGGGAAAAGCTTTAAAATATTCCCCTTAAAAACCCAAAAAGAGATTCATCATTACAAAGCCAAAAAGGGAGGCAGTTCAAAAACAAAAAGGAAATTCAGCCTCCAAAGTAGTAACAGTCAAAAAACATAGCATTTTTGTGTTCATGAGTGTTGGTTGACATATTTTTCACTTTAGTTTATACTCCATTTTCCCATAATAGTGACAACCTAACCAACAGTTGAGTCACTTTCAATGATTGTTGCAAGTGCTCTCTGCTTGTTTTACAAGGCACAACTACCTTTGAATAGTGTGCAATGAATGGAAATACTAGGTATGCTTTTGACCAGAAAGCAAAAAAGGAAAACTATCATCTACCCATAGCCATGAAATAGATGTGAAAGATTAAACCTAAGATTAAGTAAGTGCAGGTAAATGACACAAAGTTCATCTTCCCTACACCAATAGACAATATCCAGGGAAAGAAAGAACAAAAAACTCTTTTCAGGAGCTAATTTAATCCAAATCCAAAGTTTCAGAATTAAACGCATATACAGCCCATTAGAACAGAATGACATTGAAGAACAATCACAAGGAAACATAGTTCATTTCCATTTAAAGAAAACATTAAGAAAATCAAAGATTCAAAAATATCTTCTTTATTTCTCCATTGTCAAAACATGAGTTCACAGACTCCATATTTCTATACAATGAAACTGCATGAAAAGATAACCTAGTTGCTTCCCTATTCATTCCAAAAAATAGCTCCCCCTTGCTTTTTTTCCAAAAGTCTCTATCTTTATATAATTTCCCAAGCCAAAAAAATGTATCTAAATGTAACCGTTCATAACGATCTTTAAAGTAACCATCCTCAAGAAAGTGACCTTAAATGGAAACAATTATGTTACACAAAATTGGGTTACCACTGCTAATTACAAAAAGATTCCATGCAAAGTAAGAAAATTAAACTGCCATAGGTGGTGTAGTGTTCTCTAGTTGTATTTCCATAAGAAGGTTGTGCAACTCGGCCCATTCCTCTTCCTCTTCAGGATGAAAATTACCCTATGATTTTGGACATAGCTAGTCTTCTCATTCTAGGAAAGTGTGTGCAATTGAGAAATAATATTGATTTTCTCTTCCTCGGGCCAGTTCAAGTCAGGTTGCAGGACGGGCATAGGTTCACCATCCCACATTTCATTGCTCGCAAGAAACCCCATTTTGAGTTTTCCTTGATCAATAAGAAAACAGGGCTCAGCAGTACTACCACCTTTCTCTGTAAATAGGCTTATTCAATTACGTTGGTAGGTAATGATGACCTTTAATCTGTCAATACCACGCTACCACCTTAATGATCTTTGTTACACATGCCATTTAAGAAGTCTAATTAATGCATATTTGGTTGAGGGCAAGCCTTAAGATTGAGCTCGCATTTCATAGCTCCTGAAAAGACAGCCACGCGATACACCGTACAAGTAATTAAATGGGTTGGCAGTATTTTGAAAACCAAGGAGATGCTTGAAAGTCGTGGGATCGCGAAAAATATAAACCGTAGAATTGCATGTTGCGGGTTCTAAGATTTCAAGAACTTCTAACACACCAATCATTTAGACACGGATGAGGAGAAAGAAGGATTGAGTCGTTGGATTATTAGGCAACTTCCAAACCTCGCGACATGGTTATGAAAACACAAGGTTGTGTGACAAAGGTTATGAAACTTACAAGGACCCCGACTATGAATGAATTGAAGGCATAGAATGGACATTGTTCTAATTTAAGAGAGGTAAATTGCATGTTAAAATTTAGAGGGTAAAATTGGCTCTGATTGGGGATGAGGACTATGAAGGAAAAAGCAAGGACCCATATCTCAATGCGTAGACTAGTGCATAAATCCATTGGGCTATAGAGTCAGTGAACACAAGGAACAAAGGAGACAGAGCAAGCCAAAAACAAGGAAAAATAGGAAAAGGAAACCACAAACAACAAAAACCCTACTATGTACATGGTCATGAAGACCCTACCTCAAGTGACTCTAGGATGGTCATGCAAATCCATTAATAGACTAGGAGAAATAGCAGCCTGTGCGGAATAATGCCGGATGAATCAAGAGATCAACAACAACCAGTTGCCAACTAGCAACTATCATGGTCAAACCAATGAGAATGGCCTCATATAAAGATCCTTTGAACATGATCTGGTGCCCAAAAAGCCACTCTTCATTGTTCACTTCTCCAATTTGAGGACTCATATCGATATTTTCCAGCATATGATCACTAACATCTGTCTATGCAACCCCTGGTGTAGCATCATAGTGCACTTGCTTCTGCAAGCAAGGGGAAACCAACCCTCAAATTGGACATCCCATACATAAATTATCAGATAAAGACCCCTTTTGGTGTCACATATGTAGATGACTGCGTCATTTAAAAATGCTTCACCATGTCCCTGCATACAATCATCTCCTACAACATATAGAAAGTAACCACCTAAATCATTAGAAGACCCATCATCAACCATATGTACTTCATGCAAAATTAGAAGTGGATGAGACTGAAAATCTGTATTACAAATAACATTTTCATGTAACTAAAAATCACCCCCAACTGGAACAATCTCACTTTCCTCTGCAAGATTTGACTAAACAACTTCATGATCACCCATATTCATAGCCTGCAAATCAGTCCTAACAATTTCTTTCCTACGTAAAAATTCATCCTCGTTGGAATTGAGGTGCCAGTTTGAAATAAACATAATATGAGGCTTTTTGCTTCCATCTATCCAACCACTTTCAATATGACTACTTTTAACCTCATCTTTCAATTTTTGTTTAAAATTTTTAGCATCCAGACTTTCAAAATGAAAAGATTCAAGAACACAACCATCCCTAACCTTCTCTTGCAACCTTACCTTAGTTTCATCTTGCTTAGGAAATGTGAAGGCATCATATTCAATTTGTGTGCAATCAGGAGAGAAGACATTCAAGAGTTCATCTTTATGATGTGTACTCTCAAGCTATTCCCCATTGCTAGTGAAAGTGAATGATTCCATTTCAACAAAATATAAGGATGAAAAAACAACATCATTTGCATTACCCTCATTGCAATTTGTGTCATGAGAGGATAATCCATTGTCTTCACCATCTGAGGGGCTTTCATATTCATCTTTATTTTCTTCATAATACAAGTAATAGGCTTCAATTTTTCTATCCATGTGAAGTTTAATTTCTGCAACACTTACTTCATCTCTACCAAATTGTTTCGGGCCAAAAACAGTGAGATTAAAACTTTTAGCAGAAGGAGGCTGCGTAGTTTGAAAATATATATACTGAAAACTTGATTTATACGTGATAGTCTTCCTCATGGGTTCATTATTTGAATTCTTTACAACCTGGTATGCTTTCCATAGACCACTCAAAATCAAATCGTCTTCTATTTTTGTAGCCTCTTGTTGTGCAATCTCGATGTCATTCACCCTATTTCTCTTTAATTCAAATTGAACATCTGAATGTAGAGAGGAAATAAAAATACAAAGCTGAAGTTGCTTACTTGGCCGAATGTGGGTGGGAATTTTTTTGATCAGCCTATTGAATCTGTCCATGAAGTCTCTGATTGGCTCATTCTCATGTTTATGAATATTGAAAAATTGACTTAGTAGTACAACTTCATCTATGGTACTCTTATACCTTGCCAAGAACTTCTTCTTTAAACAATCCCAATCAGTTAAGCAATTATCTCCCAAATAACAAAACCAATTTGCAGCAATCCTAATAAGAGATTCAATAAATAATATGACAAAAACATCTTCCTCACTTACGCCCAAAATACCACATGCAACTATGAATGCCAGAATGTGACCTTCAGCATCTTGAGAACCTTCTCCACTGAAGTTTGGAAAATTCTTTCTTGATCCTTCAGGCAATGGTGAGTGTATACGCAAAGAAAGAGGACCAAAATGATTTCCCCATGGCTAGGAAGAAACCAATGCCATAATGCAATTCGGAAAATTAAATCAGCATAGGTCTTCGCTAGAATAGAATTGTGTCTGAGTACATTTCATCTCACAGAACCACCAGCCTCCATCCTTGGGGATGCACCTTCAAATTCTAAGGAAAGAAGAGCACTGTTCTTCAATCTTCATTCCCCAGTAGAGTCACCAAAAATCTATTGTTGATAGATTTGTCACTTTAATTTATACTCCATTTTCCCATAATAGTGATAGCCTGACCAATAGTTGAGTCACTTGCAATGATTGTTGCAAGTGCTCTCTGCTTGTTTTACAAAGCGCAGCTACCTTCAAATAGTGTGCAATGAATGGAAATACTGGGTATGCTTTTGACCAAAAAGCAAAAAAGGAAAACTATCATCTACCCATAGCCATGAAATAGATGTGAAAGATTAAACCTAAGATTAAGTAAGTGTAGGTAAATGACACAAATTTCATCTTCCCTATGCCAACAGAAGATATCTAGGGAAAGAAACAACAACAAACTCTTTCCAGGAGCTAATTTAATCCAAATCCAAAGTTTCAGAATTAAACGCATATACAACCCATTAGAATAGAATGACATTGAAGAACAATCACAAGGAAATATAGTTCATTGCCATTTAAAGAAAACATTAAGAAATTCAAAGATTCAAAAATATCTTCTTTATTTCTCCATTGTCAAAATATGAGTTCATAGACTCCATATTTTTGTACAATGAAACTGCATGAAAAGATAACCTAGTTACTTCTCTATTCCTTCCAAAAAATAGCTCCCCCCCTTTTTTCCAAAAGTCTTTGTCTTTATATAATTTCCTGAGCCAAAAAAATGTATCTAAACGTAACCATTCATAACGGTCTTTAAAGTAACCGTCCTCAAGAAAGTGACCTTAAACAGAAATAGTTACATTACACAAAATCAAGTTACCACAAGATTCCATGCAAAGCAAGAAAATTAAACCACCATAGGTGATGGAGCGTTCTCTAGTTGTATTTCCATAAGAAGGTTGTGCAGCTCAGTGTGTTTCTCTTCCTCTTCCAGGACGAAAATTACCCTATGATATTGGGCGTAGCTGGTCTTCTCCTTCTAGGAAATTTTGTGCAATTGAGAAATAATATTGATTTTCTCTTCCTCAAGCCAATTCAAGTCAGGTTGTAGGATGGGCATAGGTTCACCATCCCACATTTCATTGCTCGCAGGAAGCCCCATTTCGAGTTTTCCTTAATTGATAAGAAAACAGGGCTCAACAATATTGCTACCTTTCTTTGTAAATAGGCTTATTCAATTACGCTGGTAGGTAATGATGACCTTTAATCTATCAATACCACACTACCACCTTAATGGGCTTCATTACAAGTGCCATTTAAGAAGTCTAATTAATGCATATTTGGTTGAGGGGCAAGCCTTAAGATTGAGCTCACATTTCATAACTCCCGAAAAGACAACCACATGATACACCGTACAAGTAGTTAAATGGGTTGGTGGAATTTTGAAAACCAAGGGGATGCTTGAAAGTCATGGGGTCGCGAAAAATTCAAACCGTAGAATTGCATGTCGTGGGTTCTAAGATTTTAGGAACTTCTAACACGCCAATCAATTTAGACAAGGATGAGGAGAAAGAAGGATCGGGTCATTGGATTATTATGCAACTTCCAAACCTCACGACATGGTTATGAAAACACAAGGTTGCATGACAAAGGTTATGAAACTTGCGGGGACCCCGACTATGAATGAATTGAAGGCATAAAATGGACACCATTCTAATTTAAGAGAGGGAAATTGCATGTTTTAAAATTCAGAGGGTAATAATGAGCAAATGGAAATAGAGTCTTCATCACACAGGCTCATAGACACTGAACAGGCTTTAGTCCTCCATGCCAAGGTTGTATACTAGGCTCTCGAAGGTGGTAATCCATTCAACGCCATAAATGGGCTACACATTGTTCATCTTTAGGAGGAAGGTAGTCGCAGGTCGAGACCATTGGAAGTGGGGCTCAAGATCCATTGTCTAGAAATTAGTAAGGAAGGGTAGCCAAGGCACCATCTCCATGTTGTCTACATGCCTATGAATGTCCATTTCCAATGAGATACCAACAATGGCATGACCACTTGAATAATTTCATCCAACCCCTCCAAATATGATGGATGGAACATCGCCCGATAGAGGTCAACAATCCATATATTTTTAATGTTCAAATCTAGCAGTGAGGCAATGAAATGAGAGATGATATTGATGTTGTAGTGGGGCTAGTTCTTGTCTTTCATAGAATCCCCCCTCAGGACCCATTTTAATGCCACAATGATTAGGCTGTTATTTTTCCATAGCAATCGTTTGAGCCTATCATTACTGATCTCCCTGATAAAGGAGTCTTGCAGCTTTCGGCTCCAAATCTGAATTGGAGTACCTAGACCACTCATAATGCAACAAAAAATTTACCAAACTCAAAAGAAAAAAAGAGCATAGCGGAAGAAACTTGCTAACTCAATGCAAACTTAATAACTATTCTTGTAAGATGGACATGCTATTTATAGAAAAACATAGGCCAAGAAAGCTTGGAAACAAAATTTTTGTTTCCCTTCAAACAACAATGAAAAATATAAGTTAGCGATAAGAATTAAAAGGTAAATTGTACAAAGGAGAATTGGTAAAGCCTTGAAGAATTACTTCAAAAATTGGAAATTAATGCTCACGTATATGACCTGTTGCAATATGTTTGTCACCTTCATGAACATCAGCCAACTTGCTTGTGTAAAAAGACATTTTTTGAAGCTAGCTCCTACTTAATTAATACAAATGTCTTTTCTAAAAGAATGCTTACCACGACTCAAGGTTATCTTTCTCCAAGGTCGGCATAAGGAATGTACTAATTTCATCCCTAGAGAAAAGTTGT
Organism: Sequoia sempervirens; assembly: GCA_007258455.2. Classification (NCBI taxonomy): domain Eukaryota; kingdom Viridiplantae; phylum Streptophyta; class Pinopsida; order Cupressales; family Cupressaceae; genus Sequoia; species Sequoia sempervirens. Next base: position 161,543,068 of record VDFB02000002.1, on the reverse strand, counting down.
ATTTCCACAAAGTACGAGCCCCCACTCCACATGTAATGCCTTGTTGGTGACGCTTAATGAGATATCGATAACGGCAACACATTTACTATATTTGCATTTGAGAATTGAATAAGCCAAAAGAAAAAAAATTCTAAGTGTTAAACCCTTGAGTAAAGGCTTCTCTAAGAGTTGAGTCTGCAAAATTCTTCCAAGAACACAAAAAAGGTTGAAGCATCATCTTCTAGTTGAAAGCATTAGAATCTCATTCACAAAGTTAGGTTATATTAACTTCTTTGGAGATATCTCTTATGCCAATGCTCTGACACCACATGAATGAAGCTTTCTACATACCAAAGTCATACAACTGGGAAACCACACCAAAACAGAGGTGGTCAAGGATTTTAGGGATAACATTTTTGACCCCAAGCTGCACACAAACCCTAAGATCCTCTGAGAAGGAGCATTACAGAGAATGATTTCAAAATGACCAATGGAAGGCCTTGGAATGAGACTCTACCATTTTGGTTTTCCACAATACATGTTGCCCTCCATGCATCCATTCCCTGAGCTAGGACACATATGTACAGAAAAGCTACACAAAGAGACCAGAGTTATCAATGGTGATAAGTTGAAAATCACCATCAATCCAGCAACCATAAGGGATATGCTATGTATCCTCTCAAACATGGAAGTTGAGAGGCTCTCAGGTGGGATCATGGAAGATTTCTGGGAAACCAGGAGAGACCAGTTCAAATTCTACAAGGATGAAATAGGAAAGGATCCTGACAATGGAGAAACTGTCTTCCCTTTGTCATATAAACTTTTCCATTCATACTTACAAGTTGTCTTTTCAATGCTGGCCTTCGTATATGGCTATGAAAGGGACAACAAGGTTCTTGAGTTCTAGATGGGCATAGATTTCATGTTGAGGAAGGAAAAGAGCCAAAAATAATTTTATTTCACTAAAGCAATCGCAAAAAGAATGCTTAAGCAATTAAGAAATTATAATCATTCTTTCAAGTTCATGTATTCCTCTTTTTTGGTGAATTTGATTTTACATCAAAACCCTAAATTCTTCAGTGGTCATTTTCTACTCAATATGTTTGATGTGTCAAGGTTATATAAGCTAGTTTTAGTCTAGACTCATGTGCTTTCAAGCACATGGGATTATTATTCATTTATCGACTATTTCCTAAAACCCGTGCTTCTAGATTTATCTCAGCGTTCTTCAGGTAAGTTTTCTCCTAAGGTTTAGACTAGATGAAGAATCAGTAGACCCCGATAGATTATTTTATGGGGGTTGATTTTAATTTTATTAGATGTCATGGATTTACTATGGATCCCTTTAGATTTCCTAAGTTTGTTATAGATAAGACACTTTCCCTGGAGGCATGCCATCAGGAAAGAATTGTAGACAATGCTTATGGTGCCAAGAGGCACAAGAAGGTGATCCATATAATTCCCCTCACTATCGCCAAAAGCTAGGTAACACTCATAAGGAGAGAGGAGCATGATGTGTTAACCAACAAGTTGGCCTACCTTGGCCTAGTTCTCATTTACGATAGATGGAAATGCAATCCCATTCAACATTTTTCATTCAAGCATGAAAAGCGGCCATATTGGGAGGAAAGGAAAAACCCGGCCAAGGAGAGGGCATAGGTCTATATCGACCTAGCTTTCATACCATTTGTGTGACCCTCATGGCTCACTTTTTACCCAAGAGTAGTAGAATTATAACAAAGTGTTCAGATGGACAAGTCCCTCAAGACACAGTTGAAAAATTTGTGGTGGTCAAAAAGAAAAATAGCTGATTTTTGGAGGTATCAACAAGAGATAAAATAGCTAGGCCCCTTATTCGGAACTGTTAAAGCAACATATGAGCATTTTGATGAGATTTATGATGTAGAGGTTGGATCCAATACCAATCTAGGGTCTAATCAAGGAGCTAAATAGGAGAACACCCCAATTTCTTACCCACCACCTCGAGCACCTGATGTAGGAAAAGGGAAGGAAAAGGCATTACAACATAAGGAGTTGTAGACTCATCTTTCGCCAACATCCTGACAAGGGGTAAGTGAACCTGACGAACTTCAAGAAAATATTATGTAGTCCAAAAGGCCCAAGGTTTGTTAAGGTTAGTCACCAGAGAGTCTGAAGCAACCAGTGGGGGCCCTCTGTAAAGAGGAGAATCCAAGACTTGGGCAGGCAAGGCTCCTCAAACAAGGGGGAGGAAGAAGTGGACTTTTCTCCATGGGTATGTTCAGCCCCGACAATCTAGGTAAGTTTCACACCCGCCATTCTCTCTTCTACTACATCTTTAATTGTTGTTGTCCCCACATCTACAAGCAAAACCCCCATATGTTGATTTCAATTTGCTCATCCTTAACACACCCCCGACTATATTTGATAGTGAACCTCATACGAAAACCCTAAGTTTGTTGAATCTGCGTCTTCCACTATAGCTGGAATTGATTCTTTGATCACCTTATCTGAGGCACAAATTGTAAGCACGAAACAACCCATGCTATAGGTTTCATTTCCTTTTCCCACTTCTTGGCATATGCCTCTTTTTCCAACCACTGGCCCCTTTACCCCAATGAGCACCCCTTTTCCTTCTTATGTCATACATTGCATCCCAATCATTTCACCAATAACACTTCCTTTTGCTTCCCCTCAAAGTCAGCTAGCCAAAAGCACCCATGTTCTTACCCTCTATGGCCTCCCTATAGGTGTTTATCTTGTTGTACAAAGTATTAAGTCCCCGCAAAACCTCCAGACTCAAATGGAGTTAACTAAGCAGGCCTGGCAAGAAAAGAAACAAAAGTTGTGAGTAAAGGTCATGGAAAATCCAACCACCATGAAGATAGAAACCTATTTCGCTGCTTGTAGTGGTGCTTCAGCTTATTGATCAGTGATAACTTATCCTTTGATTGCTTTGCGATCAACATAATGAATGTCAAACTCGCTTAGGATCATGACCCATTTTTCTAGCCTTCCCGTCAATGTAGCTTTGCTTAACAAATACTTGAGTGGATCAATCTTCGCAACAAGATTGATTGTATGAGTTAACATGTAGTTTCGAAACTTCTATGATGCAAATAATATTGCCAGACATTCATGACCTGTTAGCATTCGGCTGATGTAATAAATGGCATGCTCCTTTCTTGTAGCGTCTTCTTGTGCTAATAATGCCCCCAAAGATGTCTTTGTTGCGGCAATATATAAGATTATGGGTTTGTTTGGATTTGGTGGTACTAGAATTGGCTGGTTCATTAGGTATCGTTTGATCTATTGGAAGTCCATTTCACACTTGTCATCCCATTTGAAAGGAACATTTTTATGCAATAAATGTGTGAAAGGTAGGCTTTTATCTACCAGTTATGCAATGAACCTTCGTATAGATTGAAGTCGTCCCTATAATGACCTCAACTGACTGGTATTCCTTGGCAGAGGAATTTCCATGATTACTTGCACCTTGGCAGGATCTACTTCAATTCCTTTTGTTGATACTATGTATCCCAAGAGTTTTCCAGATGTGACCCCAAAAACACATTTCTTGGGGTTGAGGCAAATTTTGAACTTTTCCAACCTTACAAAGATTTTGGATAACAGTTCGAGATGTCCTTCTCTTGTGTATGAATTTTCCAATATGTCATCTACATAATCTTCCATGAATGTGTGCATCATGTCATGAAAAATTATAGTCATAGCTCTTTGGTAAGTAGCCCCGGCATTCTTCAGACTGAAAGGCATGAAATTCCAATAGTAAGTTCCCCATGGACATGTAAATGATATTTTATCTTGGTCTTCAGGTGTAATCTTGATTTGGTTGTAACCAGAAAAACCATCCATTAGTGAATACATGGCATGTCCAGCTGTCAGATCAACTATAGTATCGATGCTTGGAAGCGGGAAGTCATCCTTAGGACATGCCTTATTAAGATCTCTGAAATTTGTGCACACTTTGACACTTTTTTCGGGCTTGGACACAAGAACGATGAGATCCATTCTACATAGTCGATCGATCTTATAAATCCCACATCAAGGAGTTTCAGAGTTCTTCTTTAACCAGCAATGCAACATGAGGATGCATCTTTCTAAGTTTTTGTTTCATAGGTTTAACTCCTGGTTTGATGGACAAGTGATGCATTATAAGATCAGGATCAAGACCTGGCATGTCTGCATAAGACCAAGCAAAGTTGACTTGATTTGTTCTAAGAAATTCCATGAATTCAAGTACTTCTTTATCTGTCATTGATGCAGCTAATTGTAGAATCTTTGGTTTTTTTGAAGTTTCAAGATTAAATGCTTTTGTAGGCTCAATCAAGATAGGTGATCACTCATGATAATGCTCTGGGATAGTGTCAAATATCCCATCATCAGGTGCCTTAAAAAGGTTTTCACCATCTGATACTCTCTTTATTTTATCTTTTGTTTGATCTAATACTGCCAGATTCTGGTTTTCACCATTAGATCTTTCTTTTTTATTTTTACTTTTGCAGCTAGGAGACTTGACACTCTCCTAATTAAAGACTCTATGCCGAAAATCGCTAGTGGAACAATCATTTATGTCATCTATGGAAAGGAATTTCATGATAGATTTGTCACTTGGGAACATAGGTAAATCGATAGGTCTGGATGAATCCCAGTCAATGAGATCGGGATGGATCAGTGGTAGCGGGTCATTAGGTTGCATGAAATTGGCTATGGTTATGGTCATAATGAAGTTTTCTGTAGGATCTGAGGTATGAGGTAGATCAAAGATGCTACTGTTATCACGATAGTCTTGTTTGAGTAAATCTAACTCAATATCACTAGAATCATAGTCACCTTGTAGTTCAAATTCTTGCGGTTGGGACCCTAACCCTTCACCTTCGATTAGAGCTGGGGTGTACTTGTGTACCACACCAACCCTTTTGTCCCTCCAGAACTCATCATTGTGGATGGTGTCCCATTCATAGTCACCAGAGTCTATGTCAGAGTTATTATCCACTAAATTCTGGATTGTTGTCAAAAATGCTTCTCGTGTATCAGACCCTTCTTGCAATATGAGAACAGTATCATGCAACTACTTAGATGTTACTTATTTTGAGTTAGTATTATAGCCTAGCCCTATTTTATCTTTTGCAACAAGTCCTATAAGGTGAATAGGCTCAACTACTCCTTTTCTCTTTCTGATAGGACCATTACCATCATAGCCCATCTTTTGCATGATTGAATATCCTTTTCCATATTGATCAATAGGTAGTTTGACATTGAGAAATATTTCAACTTCATCTTTATAGAGCCAACTTAGAACTTCTATATCCTCAGAATCTTCCATGGGGAATTTTTCTTTAATAAATCATCCATTAAACTTTTTATTTGGTTATGTTGGTGGTTGCGTTGATGTTGATGCTATAGATATTTGTTGTTGTGTGATAGAGGGTTGTCCATGTGACCGAGGTGATATAGGTAGATTAGCAAGACAGAGGGAGTACTCCCCTGCTCCATTATCCTTGAACCGTAGTTGCTTGTCAAAGCTTTTGGTTAACTGATTGATTTGTGCATCAATTTTGAGAGAAGTACTAGCAGGAGCTTCTCAATTGTTGGGAACCAAAGTGTCTTAACTAGCTTTGATGTTGGCACAAGTCTAACTATTTAAGTTATCAGCTGGTATTGTGATCTCCTATCCGTCATAAGGAAACTTAAGACATTCATCATATGTGGACAGGATAGCTTTCATTTCGTGGATCCAAGGACGACCCAACAAGATGTTGTATGCAAGATCACGATCTAACACTTGACAGAAAGTATTCTTGATAACAGGTCCCACTCTGATTGGTAGCATGACTAAACCCTTGGATGCTCTTTCCTCATCATCGTAGGCTTTAATAGAAATCTTTCTTCTGGGATCAATGGAGTCCTCAAGAAATCCTAAAGCCCAAACAAACTATAGTACATATGTTCAAACCAGCACCTACATCTATTAGGACGCGTCTGACACGAAACTTGTGGATCATGACTTCTAATTATAGCGATGAATTATGGGGATGTGTCATGGAGACATCGTCTTTTTCGGAGAATGAAAGGCATGTGGGTGAGGATAATTGTCCCACCATGGCTTGAAATCGGTCCACATCTAGATCGGTGGATACAGTTGTTTCAACGAGGGCCTTTTCTAGAATTTCCTTGTGTACTGGGGAAATCTTCAGGAGTTCTAAGATAGAAATCTGAGTAGGAGTTTTTCCAAGTTGATTGACTAAGTCATATTGATGTTGAGGTAGAGGAACAGTGGATTTTCAGGAAGCACCCTTTAAGACAATTTTAGCTTGTGCCCTTGTTGTTGCGTTAACTTCTCTATATTCCATCTTTTCATTAACTTTTATAACATTGACTTACTCATCATCAGTGTAGATATGATTGATTATATGATCATTGATATGATTCACACCTTTTCTGGAAGACTCACCCTTTTGATAGTTGGGAAAAGGGTTGCAAAATGCTTGATGGTCTTCGTTTGATTGTTGATGTCCTTCTATTGTGATGGTGCCATTTTAAATTAAGTCTTGGACTTTATTTTTCAAGACTTGAAAATTATTTGTGCAATGGCCCTTGCACTGATGATAATCACAATAGTATGCATCATTCCATGATGGAGGTTTCACACTGGGTTCAAATTTGTGTTGAGGTGGCAAAGTAAGAACATTTTTAGCCATCAATTCTTTGAATGCAGATTCTAAGGATTGACCCAATGGAGTAAAAGTTCTTCTGCTAGAGAAGAATGAAGATCATTGTGGATTTGTGTTCGAGGTATTGCCTAAGGCATTGTTTTTGTTATCATTTTCACAATAACCTTGATCATTGGCATTCCCTTGGTTGGGAGTAGAAGTTTGATTCACATTATTCCTCGGAGGAGGAGGATTGTTTCATTGATTTGTGACCGAGTTGACATTGTTGTAGTTATTGTTGCAAGGAGTACTTGCAGTACTAAGAAAAAATGGCTTAGTCGAGACATGATTTTCATCTACAACACCATCATTCACCATAGTTTTTTTGTGAGTCCAAAACTTAGATTTTTCATTGTGGTGATTTGATGAGCTAGGATTGTCCTTATCAAGTTTTATTATCCCTCTCTGGACCAAGGCACTCTCAATTTGGTGATGGAATTTTCAATCAATTTCTGAAAAGAGGGAGGACAATGAAGATTAAGATGATAGCTCATTTCTTTATCTAAGTTGTTTATGAAAGTGGTGATCTTTTCCTTTTCAGGAACATGGTGTGGATATCTAGCGAACAATCTTCTCCATCTCTGTAGAAATGTAATAAATGGTTCACTAGGTTTTTGTTTAGCCTTGCAAAGATCAATCATGGTTATTTGATGTTGTATGTTGTAGGAATATTGTGATATGAACTCATTAATCAATTTCTCAAATGTCTTGACAGGCAGTGTGATTTTCAATAGCCATTCCATAGATTGGCCTCCAAGACTTCTAGGAAACAAATGCATCAAATATGTGTCCTCATGAGAAAACTCTAAAGTCATATTTCGAAAGTCCCTAATATGATCAATTGGATCCGATTTCCCATTGTAACGATCAAACTTTAGGATTTCACAATGTTTGGGAAACAAGATCATGTTGAGACGTCGATCAAAGGGATAAGGACAAATGTCATCAAGAGTGTATGTATTTGTTGTGGCTCCCCCTTGTAGATCTTTAATTTTTCCTTGTAGTGCTTTAATCTGTTGAGACAAGGCACTAATATCAGACAAGGGTGTTTCATCAGGATTACTCTTTAATATGTTTTTAGTATCAAAATCATGAGGCAATTTAGCTCCTTTGTTAGCTAGATACAAGAAATATTTTTCTTTATTGTGCTCCAAATTATTTTCTAAGGCTTTCTGAAATTTGGGATCTTGCTCAGCCTCTCTAAGACGTTCTTCATTCCATTCATCATCACTATCTACATGAGTTTTACTCACATCCCTGTATTTGTGGAATGGATTTTCTTCTCTTTCACCCATGTTGTCGTTAAAGAGGGGATTTCAACTCACACTATAAAGGGGATTACTATTCTCACCTTCTTCTTGAGTTATTTGGGTATGATCTTCTTGTTGAGTATCCTCTTTCAACTTATTGTATTGAGATCTTGTAAAAATAGGCATATGATTTTGAAACGTTCTTCTAGATTTAGATCACAATTTGATAAGTGCACAAATGATGATGTTTTGATCCGATAAGATGAAAATATTATGATATGATCAAAATATGTTCCTAATTCTTGATTGTGGCTTCCAAGGATGAAGGATGTCAGAATCATGTTGGGGAAGTTGAATCAATAATCAGAAATTTGTTTCAAAGGTGCACGTTTAAGATTTGATCCTCATTTTTGAAGAATGATAAGTATATCAAATAGCCTAATTAAACTCACTGAAGGATTTGACTGAGATGTGTTGGATACTTAATGGAAGGTTGTGGTAGATAATTGAACTCAAAGGGATGATTGTGATTGTGTCATTGAGATAGAGCTCTTCTCTAGGAATATGCTCGTGAACATAAAGGCTCTACAGTGTACTCATCAATAAACCCCCTAGCAAAATCTTGGTATCTATGGAGAAACTCACGGTGATGAAGCAAGACGTTTCAACTTTTATACAAAAACTTTCTACATTGCATGATTTTCTTGTAACCTAAATGTTTCTTAGGTTTCTTGATCCTATGGGTGATCGAATTCTTGACAAATTTGGTTGATTTCCACTTACTAAGCATGAGAAAAATGTTAAGATGCTACTGAATCGAAGATGTTATAAACTCAGATTTGTCAACAGTAAAAATTCTAGAAAATGATAGAATATGTGCTACTTTGTACCCTTTATGCGCTATAGAAACAGGTATATGCGCTAGAGAAATAGTCAAATGCACTACAATAGACCTCAGATGCACTACTCTGTGTCATATATGCGCTACAGAAAAATGCTTTGACAGTGACAAAAATTGTTTACAGAATATTCAGTCTATGCGCTAAAATAGGATCTAAAAGCGTTGAACTAGCTAGTGAATGTGCTAGAACAGACCTCAGATGCACTACTATGTGTCCTAGATGTGCTAAAACAATTTTCCAAAGTGGTTTTTCAAACAATTTTGAACAATTTTCAGCTGAATTTTAGCATGTTCATCTTGGATGATCTTTTATCTGAGTTAATGTGATTGAAAACACAACAAACACTCTAAAAGCAGTTGTTTTAAGCCCTATACTAAACATCAAATGTATGCTCAAAAATGTTTTTCAAAAAGTGTTTTCACAGGTTTCACACATAACAGAAAATTCAGGCAAACTCACTCTTAGTACTCAAGTAGGTCATCCTAATAATCAACAGCCCACATCTTAGAACTGCGTTGACTCACATAGTCGTGTCACCCCTGAAGGGGCGCTCGTGCTTCTGTCTTTTCCAGGTGCGCACTCAGAGTGACGGAAGTGGATACCGAATCCCCTGAGAAAACGGTCCTTAGTAGTTATATGGTGAGTGTCTTGGGGGTAGATTCTTCCCTCCCCTTGCACTGTGATTATTAGGATGTTCGGAAACTGACTTCGGCTGGCTACTACACTAGGTTCGTAGTAAGGGTTTTCGTTCAGTACGACAATAATAAACTCCCTCAGGAGACCTCCCAACCTTTAGAACAAAGGCTTTGGGGATGGCTATCTTGCACACTACTGGAAAAAGTGGGTTTCCCCAAATTTTCTTTAAATTTTATAGTGGGGTGGAATAGTCTGGCTTTGGCTTGAACCCACTTGGGTCATTTCTCTTGGGTGAGTACTTTTTCCCACAAGAGTAGGCCCTCTACAGGATGTAATAAAGCATTAAAATTGCATGAATCAAAAAGGAAAGTCTAGTATTCTGATCACCTAGTTAAGGGGAGAGCATAGACCTATTGCCACAGAAAAAGCAAACAAAGTTCTTTTTAAAGCCCAAATGACAATGATTTAATCTATGTGAAGATGTTGCTTCACAACAAGCATGGGATTTATTTTAACTGCAAAAATCAATGTGTGGTGACTATCCTAGATTGTTTCATTTTAATCCATGTCTATCCTAGGGTTGCTTCCTTTTAAAACTAAATGTGACTATCCTAGATTGGTTCTTTTTATGCCAGAAAAACCTCTGTCTGCAGAAGGCGTTAGACTCAGAACTTTGTTTAGTTACAACTTGTAAGCGCTAAAAGATCCTTCATATGCACTAAAATAGACAGTAAAAGTGCTACAAAAATCCTTAAATGCGCTAAAATAAAATGCAAAGAAATTTTCTTTTTACAAAATTTTAATAAAGTAAACTGAGTGTATGCATTATTCTATTCCCTATAAGCGTCGTTTTGTTCCCCAGATGCACTGTTCTGTTCCCCAGATGCGTCGAAAAACCTGCGAAAAAATTGTTAAAAATTTTGTATGTGCTAAAAAAAACCACGTATGCGCTAAAACGCGGAATTTTTTTGAAAATCCGAATTCCAGAATGCAAAATCCTGTCATAAAACTTAGAAGTAAATGTCAAAAACGGGGCAAGGCGCCACGGTGGGCACCAAAAATGTGTGATTAATTTTAGAAGTGTATCAAATGTATATTAAACAAATCAAAACAAAAAATTAAAATAACAAAAATGCAAACTCAGTATTATGTAGTTGATGTCGTCCTATCGTCCTCTATCTCCAGTGTTTTTGTCGATTCCAACTTGCTCTCAAATTTGTATGCTAGGCTCAACAAACGATCTTCCTAGAGAATGAGATTGAATATGAATGCATGTAATGCTATGCTAAGATATGATTGTACTGATACTAAACATGATTGCTAATGCGGAAGATTACAAGATTATGAAAGCTAAAGATGATAAAGGCAATGCTAGAATGCTAGAATACTATAATGCAACTATTCTGGAATGTGTGTATTATAAGTTGTAGGTAGCCAATGCTTGGATTTGTAGGGATATTTATAGATTTTTTTGAAAGATTCTGATTGGCTGAGGTGATCAACGGCTATGAAAATTCCTGGAAGATCGAACAGTCGAAGATGGATAAGACTAGAGAGAAAAATAGAAGAAAACAAAAAGCAAGCTTTGTTTCTTTTTTCGAAGAAGAGATAAGATGAGATGATAAAGATGAATTTGTAAAAAATCATCTTTTTGTGAGATTTTGGAAAGATTTTGAAGATAAATAATGAATTATTAAATTCATTATTCATTTATTGGTGACATGGAAGATTTTTCTTAAAATAGAATATTTACTCAAGATTTGAATAATAATGGAGGATTTCATAATTAAATAAAATATTTAATTATGATTTGAAAAGATATGAAAGATATTTAATTAAATTGCTTAAGAAATGACATGTGGATGAAATTAATTAAATAAAATATTTAATTAATTAGAAGAAATATTTTAATAGGAGAAATGAAATATTTAAATTTAATTAAATCAAAGGACTTAATTAAATTCAAAAAGGTGATAATTAATCATAATAAATAAAGATTATTTATTTAATTAATTAAGTAGACATATGGAATAATTAAATAAAGTGAATTTATTTAATTACGGTGGAAGAATAAAGTGAATGAGCAATATAATTAAATTAATTAAATTTAATCATATGTAGAGGACTTTAGAGGATTAATTAAATAATAAAATATTTAATTAAATGTCAGGATTAGTCATGACCAATTTTATGCATATACAGTCGGCATCAAAAATCAAATTTCAATTATATTGACATTTTGATTTTTTAATTGCTTTTTAAGCAATATTAAAAAAAAAAAATTTGATCTGACATTCAAAATATATTACATCTGCAGAAGGGTTTTTGGGCTTCGCATTCATTTCTTGCAAGGGACGAAGTACAGTGTTGTTAGCCACATTCATTGCCTGACAGGGGAGGTACGTTTTTTTTCGGTCAGTTGACCTTGTCAACCCCATCACCGTCAACCTATCTAGTCCTGTCGTCATTCATCCTCCGTTGCCGGCTCTGACAAATCTCTCAGTCGACTACTTATCACTGACCTTTGCTCACCGCTAGTTGCATCTTCTTACTGCAGTATGCTTGATCCAAGCGGCACCACCAGCGCTCAAGCCACTTCACCTAGGTTGCTCAGCTTTGTCGCCACTCCCAAGAGGGGAGCACTTTTTTTTCTGCCATAAATCCTAGCAATCACATCAAGGACTAGGTGCGCAATTTTTTTAAGCTCGGGTGCTTAATTTTTGCACCTAATTAGCCTGCTAAGTGCCAAATCAAGGAATTTTTTTCATTTTCTCATAACTTTCACCCACGGTGTCAAAAATTGACAAACGAGATACTGTCGGAAAGGTAATTTTGAGTACTTTCCAGTGGTGACATCCATTCTGCAAAAATTTTCTTGCAGAAAATTCTACAGCCACCTGAAGAAAAAACCCTAATCTAGACTCAGAGGCTCATAACTTCGCAACTGTTCATTGGATTTCAGAGATTCCAGCGGCATCAGGAAGGTGATTCAGAAATTTTTTTCATCAGTCCAGACCCCTTGATTAGTTTCAACTCTAGGTACTCTTGCATTGATTTTCTCAATTTGGTGCATTTGTTCAATAACTTGGACATCCTAAATGTTGGGAAAAAAAAATGATCCAAGTAGCATCACTTCAGTTGTACATCATATTTGGAAGTCTCTATTTGTTGTTGAAGGTTAGTTTCTTTGTATTTTTTTGGAGAAAGTTCATTATGGGGCGTGCATATACTCCTTCTTTGGTTATGTTGCATAAGGGTAACTATAAGAAATGGCAAGATGGGATCAGCCACCATCTCCAATCACTTGATCTATTGCCTCATCTATATGGTATAGTTCCTCATCCAAGTGAAGGTATTCATGAATTTTCTTGGAGTTGCAGTAGATACACTATTTTGGAGATCATTGAGATGCAAGTTGATTGTGATGTTTTGAGTTCTATTGATCGTTGTGATTGTCCTTATATCCTTTGGGATAAGCTTTGGGAGATATATGGAGATTCTGACACTCCACTATTCTCCGTTGGTCATGATTCAGAATGTCATTCTTCATATCAAGTACCTCATGATGATATTGTTGTATAGGAGGTTGATTGCCTTGAATCTTCTGAAGAGGTTGACAAGGTTCCTTTAGGTGCTTCTTCTCCATTAGAGACAGTTGGTATCCCTTCCCATTTAATGATTCCTTGTCTAGATTCATTGATTAAGGCTTCCACCATCATCACTCATCAGGACACCTTCAATTTTCCATACTTGACATCACAGGATGGCTTTGTTTCAGGTATCACTGACTTGGCTACTTCTACAGGTTTGGAGGACATTCTTGAGGGCATATCACTCCTCTATTCAGATCACACTGTGGAGAGTTCTCTTGAGTCTCCTCATCCTTTTGTCTCAACCTTCATTAGGAATCCAAAAACTATCTTGGAGGCACTTGGTTTCTCTTTAGAGATTTCGTGTATGAGACTTCTTCCCTGTCATTCCATTCAGGACTTGAGGTTTCTTCAGCATCTACCATTGGAATTATTTCAGACTTCTTTCAGTGGTTTTGAGGACACTTCATTCAGGGGGGGCTATCAAGTCTCCATCACATCCATCATATTCATTCCATCTCAATCTTTGGATATTGTTCAACATCAGTTTCTGCATCGTCCTAGTTTGTCACCCGATTCATTGATTGTCGCATCTTCATCTTCAGGCAAGGAGACATTTGAGCAGAGTTCAGAGACATCATCATCCACCTTCATCCTTCCTTACTTCAATTCCTATCTGGAATGGGAAGCATCTCTACACTTGCAGTTGGTTTTGTTTCTTTTGAAAGGGAGACAAGTTGTTTGTCGACATTGGATCATGTTTTGTCTTTAGACACTTACCATCTTTGCAGGTGATCACATCTTCTGGGGGGATATATTGTCTCTCTCTTTCTTCCCTATGCGGGGGGCTATTGTATTGTATCCATGTGACGGATGGTGTACTTGGGGGGTATTTGGGAGTCCTCCATCCTTCCCATCCTATCTCACATTTTTTCTTTTTTTTTGCATTTGCATCTCCTTTTTGGAGAGGGGTTTTGTTCCCACTGGGTTTTCCCCTTTTCTCCAGTTGTGGGAGATTTTATGCATCTTTATCATGTACATGGGTACCTAACATGGCCGTGAAGCTAGGACCCATCATCATTATCATCTCTGCATAATCATTGCATTTTCCTCCCTAAGTTGAACTTATGGGGGGTGTTAGTGTAATTAAATTAATTATTCCACTAGCATAAGTTAACTTAGGTCATATATCATTTAGTCCTAGGTTGCATTTTTAATAAATCATTTAATAATGGGGTAATGTCCCCTTCCTTGTTTGTAGGGATAAGATTCCTTCTAGAAGATGAGTTGTCCTTGTAGAACTTATCTCAACATTTAATAATTTCCTAGATAGGGTTCACATGTTGTCACATGTTGTTAGATCAAGACACATGGCAACATCTCATGTTTTAGGTTTTCTCTCATTCCTATATATTCAAGGCATCTTGTACATTTGTAATCAATCCAAATCATATCATCAATATAGAATCTCTATTATGCATGCCTAGTTGCAACACTTTCTGTGCGGTTGATTATCTTTCCTGGAAAGGGTCCTCCATTGAAGATTCCAGAGCTTCAGGGACTATGCATCCATAATCTCAACATTAAAAACCTCTTTAACATTTAGATATGCATTAGTCCATAAACCCTTAACAACCATTAAACCTTTATCATGCATTAACATAATGTTAACATGAGAAACAATAATACAAACACATCCAAACACATGAGAACACCAGATTTACATGGAAAACCTAAGAAGGGAAAAACCACGGTGAGGATTAGCTCACAATATAAAGTAATTGCAACATCAAATACAATAGGTTCACTGCCCAAAAGAATAGAAGGGCTCACTGCCAGATTACGAAAAAAGAAAACAAAAGAAGAATGTTTCAATGAGAAATCCATCTTAAAGCACTAGGAAGATCTACCACAACATCACCAACACATTCGCAACCTCTCTAAAAAATGTAGACACCTTTTGTTCACTACTTCCAGTAGTCTAACACATTAAAGTTCATATTGCATTTCACACTTTCGCATTTCACCACTTTGCACTTCACATCACACTGACCATTACACACTTCTCCATCAATTCAAAACTTATTTATATCATCCTCAACCTTGAAAATAATCTCCAAGGTTGGCTATACAGCTGAACCGTGCAAATTCAAATTAGGTTGGCACTAAGCATTCTCGCGGTGGAAAGGAATGAAAGTGGACCACACACCTTAACTTGGACCCAAATCATATATATACTGCACCACGCTTGTACAAACACCGAAGCATTTCCATAATTAGTGTAAACACCCAAGGTTGGCCGAACCTGTGTAAACACCATTAAGCATTGAAGTATATACTTCCTTAGATCCGAAGACTACTCATGGACAAAATACATCACTTGAACACAATTTGGAATATTCTGTAACACCCTAAAATTCAACAAATTCCTTCACAACAACTTTCACCTGAAGAACATACTCATCCTGTACACCTAGTTAACCTTCCACATACTATAACAGATGAATCCAACCTTGCAGAGCACCAAACTTCAAACAACTCAGACTGAAGATAGATATGATCAATACAAGCACATTGTCGGATCCGCAAGACCAGAAACCATACTACAAAGAAATATAGAGCAAAACCATTTCTCCTAGAAACAACTACAATACATTGTTCACATACTGGTGAACACAAATTTATCTACACAATGATCCAAAACCTGGAAATCTAGATAAAACATCTCTTACCACCTCTTATCAATATTCAAAATGCACAGGCAAGAAATCAATCATGAATAAATGCAGAGAAAAACTGGAACAGTACTCTGCTACATTGATCACCTCTCCAACACCCTATTTTCTCTTTTCCTCAAATTTTATCAAAAGCACTTGGAAACCAAGTACTACAAACATATTCTCATTACCTGCAACACTTCGTCATCACAACTAGACCAATTGCAACATAGCAACTCAACCATACACATGCTTATCAAAGCAACACTAGAGGTTGACACTAATGATACTACTAATGACAACATCATGCAAAAAATCAAAGCATCACCAAGGTTGACATCAATGCAACAACAACATAGATCTGTTGACATCAATGATAACACAAACTTTAAATACTTGCAACAACACATACCTTGTCCTATTGCCCTTACACCAAGGTTCTCCTAGATTTTGGATAAAAAATCACTTTTATTTGTGTTGTAGCAACACATGTCAAATTCTATAGAATTTCATTACATTAAGGTGATACACAAATGTTTGCACAACATGTTGGAATCCCAAGAGTATTTCAGTTGCAAACACTGGTTTCCCACTCAAATTCTTCTTGACACATGTTGTAGTGTCCACTTAGTGGTGTAACACTCTATACTTTCGTATCTAATCAAATATATTTCTTTATTTAAAAATCTTTTATTCTCTTTGTACTATAGTGATCTATGCTTACATACACAACCAAAATAGGTTGCTAGAAATTACAACAATTCCAAATTGACAAATGTGTTAGCCCATAGACACTTATTTAATAAATCACAAACCAACACTGATTCAATTGATCTCAAAATTTATCAAAACTCCAATCAATCATAAACAAAACTACATTAATGAAGTGCAATTAGCCTCAACCATGAGATCTATATCTTGGTCACATTGTTCCTTGCAGGTGAAACATAACTTCTTCCATGTTGATTTTTTCTTAGTTTCTTTGTCCTTTCTACATGGTAAATGATTCTATTATGTTTTTTATTTTGAAAAGGTTTTTTTATTAGAGGAGGATTTTACTATATTTTTCTCTAACTGAAGTCTCTAATATCACAACCCTCATAATTGCCTCTTGTAAAGAAGGTGGTTCAAAAACCTTCATCAAACCTTGTAAATATTCAAATAGACCTTCCATAAGAAGCATAATAAGCCTTGTTTTAGAGACATGAAGAACCTTCATTGATAATTTGAGGAATTTTACCATAAAGTTGTATTGTTTGAGCTTTGTGAACTCCTTGAAATGGCTCTTAGGGTCTTTTTCTTGAGATAGATCAATTAGCCTTCTTCGAAACTCATCATAGATTTTCATGAGGCTATGATCTTAAGTGACAAACACATAGTACCACTAATCATGATCTATGCCTTCAACATGAAGGGTGGAAAATGTAAATGGTTCTTCTTTAAACATGAGTTTAAGTGATATATGTGTGTCTAGCTTGTTGCAATTATGAAGGTGTTTTCATTACTGTCAACCGATTTTTGTTGTCATTGATGTCAAGGTAGTTGGCTATTGGCTATATATGTTGAGGATATTGAGAAAATTGTAATAAAGTTCAATTTTGCGGGTTGTGCATGTATAGTTGCGATGTTGAAGAAATTCTATGAGTATAGGGATTTATCCTTATGTTGCTACATCTAGAGGTGTGTTAGAGTGAAGTAATGTGCTACAATGATGTCTCTAGTACTTGGTTTCCAAGTACTTTTGAAAAAAATTGATAAATAGAGAAAACAATGTTAGGCAGGTATTCAATGTATGCTCCAGGATGTGCTCCACATTTCTTCTGGATTGATGCTATGATTGTGTGGATATAAGGTATTGCTCATGATTGTTAGTAGTTGCTATATCCAAAATTTGGGCTTTTGGATCATCCTACAATGCGAGATATTTTCACCAGTGTGTGAACTGTGCATTTTAGTGTGTTTGGGTGTGGTCTAGCAAAAATGTATTTGCTCCACATTTTGGTTTCAGGTCTTGTGGTTTTAAGAATATGTTGATAATGTTTCTCTCTTTCTTTGTTGAAGTTATTCAAATGTACAAAATATTCATACTTTTCATGGAAGCGTGTTGAGGCATGTTGGGACTCACTTAGATCCTCATTAAGAATGTGTTTGGGTTGCCCTCATTCTCTTCCACTGCGGGAATGCTTTGGTACTGACATAATTTGAATTGGTAAATACAAATTGTGTATGACCAAACTTGGAAAGGTTTCAAGGTTGAAGGTAGTGAGCTGAAGGTCTACTCTATCTTTCAAGAATGCCTGCAAAAGTGTGAGAAAATTGTGGTGGAATATTTGTTGCATTGAGATAGTTTTCTCTCTGTAACAACTTTGTTCTACATTCTTTGTAATTATGTGGCGGGGAGCCCAGGTAGTGAGCCATCATTGGACAGTGTGTCCTGCTTTGGCAGTGAGGCTTTCTAGCAGTGAGCTTGTGTATTCAGTTTTGGAATTCTTTATATTGTGAGCTAATCCTCACCGTGGATTTTCCCTCATTGGGTTTTCCACGTAAATCTAGTGTTACTGTGTGCATGGTTTTACTTCTTTCAGTTTTTGTTTCTGCATTTAATAATTAAACATATTATCATACTAAAAGTTTTGTTAATGCAAGTAAATCTAACTTTTGTTGAGGGTTTTGAAGTTTAAAATTGCTACAACTTATTCAACCTCCCCCCTCTCAGGTGCCTTGTTCAACATAGCTTATAAGCCTGAGCACAACTTGCATAGTTATTTGATCCATCAAAAGTAAGAAGAGTTATCTTTATCAATGTATGTTGTAAATTGAAGCTATAATTATGTGTCATAATCCTTTATCCATTTCTTTGCCTATATCTCATGTTTAAATTACATACAAATTTGAGGGTCATTTCTACCTAAACCTCTAGTGCAAAGGATCTATATTTATTGTAGCAAGTTTTTATATTATCTATAACCTAATTCTACTACTTCAACATAGGAGGTCCTTCCCTTTGAAGGAAAGTGGGTTGAAAGAGTCTTGCTATAAAATTTGTCACAATCTTCTTGTTATTTTTATTGATTAATGAAGTGCTCCCTCAACTAGTACGATTTCGGGCTTCTCTAGGGATACTCCAATTCAACACTATCTCAACCCACTAGGCCATCATATTTTTCAATTATTGTTGGCCTTGAATAATAGTAAATTATGCATTGTCCTTTTTTTATATTTGACTTGACCCTCTTTTCTCTTCCCTCCACCTCAAACTCTTCTATTTCTAGACCTCATTATTATAATTCTACATTTTAATATTTTGACTTGACTAAGCCTTTCTTCTTTCTCTCTATTAATATGTAAAATATTTATCACTATCATAAATCTGTTATACTTTGTATCAAATTATTAGCCCTATCTTTGGCTCCAAAGTTCACTAGCTCTAACACCACTAAATTATCCTCAATAGAAGTTTTTTTAAAAGATTAACAATGATAAATCATGAAATCTTAACACCGTTCAATCACAAATATTTTCACATGGACAAGGTGAGAGCATATACTGAAAGGATGTGAATAATAATTAAACAATTATGCTTATTGGTCACAATATTTCAATTATAAAATGATTGGAACTAGTTGTGGTGAAAAGTCTTCCCGAACAATTACAACAGTCTCAAACATCAATAAAACCATGGTACAAAAGTAACAAAAACAAGAAAACCCCAATAGTGTAAATCTCTTAGGTAGAGTACATAACTTCTTAGTTGTCGGATGTTGACTTCTCAATTATTCAAATTTTTCTTGACACATAAAAAAAATAACCCTGAAGATGGATTGAGAAATATGCAACCTCACATTGGTAACTAAAAATGCACAGACATTTTATCCAAAACAGCTCTTACAAATAGGCATGCAGTTGGAAAACCTCAAACTTCTTAGGTCTATAACATTCTTCAAAGTACTAAAATGGCTTCTAGATAGAAAAGTAGGATAGAAAGCTATTCACACACTGAAGACACACAAGGAATACAATAACATGCACAAAAAATATTAAGTACCATACACAAAATATATGCAAATTTGATACAAATAGAAAATATACAGTAACATACACACAAAATATATGCCAATCTGCATCAAAGAACTATAAAAGTATTAGTTGTTTATGTTATTTTTGCTGTTGAAGTGTCCCCCTCCATTTGGGGATGGCTGGGGAACGTCGGGGATACCCCTTGTCATCTCGGGGAGGACTAGCTGTCCCCAAACGGACGTGGATGTTTCCTACTATTTCCTACTGATTTTCCTGGTTCAAGGACAACAAGGGGATTTCCCCTTTGCGTCCCCCATCTCGAGGATGTCTAGTGATTGGGACAGCCCCTCCTGGGATAGGGGACACATCCTCGTGTAACATAGTAAAAAACATGAAATTGTAAGTGAACCAAAAAAAATTGTAAGGTACTATATGGTTCTAAAAATGTACACTTTCTTTCTCCATGTACTTTTGTATGCTTTGTGCGTCTTTTTTTTCTACTCAGTATGGGCTTTTGTTTGGGGTAGATTGATCATATAGTATGATTTTTTATAAAGTGAAATGAGGATTGAGATGTCTGGTGTATTTTCCATTTTTATTCTCATTAATTTGGAGGCCCACCACATTGAACATGTCATTTAAGTATGATGTCTTGCAGTGTGCTCATTGTCAACATCATCTGGCCAATATATTTTTTCATCTCTTTTGGTTTCAATGGAATGTGTAATGAGAATTGTTACATTGTAGAATGAGCTTTAAAAGTAAAACATAATGATTATTGGTCATCTTGTTTTGAAGCATTGTACTAAGCATGTATAGTAAAATCAAGGAAAATCTTATCAAAATCGTTTGAATTGGAAAAAGAACAACTTTTTTTGAGACCTTCAAAGTGTTTAATGTTGATTCTAGATAACTAAATAGTCTCTTTTTAATTTATGCACTTTGTGTTATTTGTTCATTTGCATGTATAGAACCTAGTTTATGTATGCATTTGAATAAGTTTGGTCTTAGGATATGTCTTCATTAAGGGGTCACATTGAGTGATAGTCATTACATGTTGTACCACAATCTTGGACTTTGTTGTTTGGCTATGATAGGAACTCATCTATATGAATTAAATCATTTCCATCATTCCAACACACCTTTGAATAATCAAAATAAAACAAGACTGAATATTGTGTTAAAATTAGTTTTGTTCCCTGTAATACTTAAATGCATGAAACAAAATTACTGGATATCGTTTATTATATTTTAAATAGTGTGGTAGTATGTAAACTTAATCAAGTGCTAAATCTTGAACTCTTGAAACCAACATATAGGCACGTAGTGGCAACCGATATAATGGTGCACTAGGAATATATATTCGATGAATTTTAATGAATTTTTTATACTTTTTTGAGGTCCACCAAATTTTGAACTCCATGGGTGAAATTAGGCGAATTTTGTGACTTAGTTCACCATTATATAGGCACACTCTTCTAACATGGTTTGTATTTCTTGAGGCAGCTCGTTCAACTTGGTTGTTGTCATAACAATTGTAGGTCTAATTACTATTGCAAAACCCATATTTTCCTCTTTCTTTACATTTAAGAATTCCTTCTCACTCACCATAAAGAAGTTAGGACTAGTCCTTGTCCATCTTCTTCTTTCAAAGGCAGCAAGGTACACTTTCTACCATATTTTTCAATATTATAGTGTTTTATCTCTCATCATTTATTGTTTTATCATACTGTCAAGGCCTTCCCAACAACACATAGGACACATCCATTTATATAGCATCACAAAGAAACTTATCTTAATAGCTTTCAATTTGAAACTCTACCTAGCATTGTTCATTTAATTATGTCGTAAAATTCTTATTATATAGTTAGCATGTTCTTGCATCATTTAACTTCTCATTGAAATATGCTATTGGTCATCCTTCTCGACCCAAAAATACTTTAATTGCACTTCCAATTGCATGATAATTAAGTTGAAATACTTTGTCAAAATTTGACAATGCTAATACTAGTGGCCTTCTCATATTTCTTCAACAATTCAATGCTTCTATTGTAAGATCCCCTACTAGGATATTTTCAACATACCAACAATTTTCATCAATTATGTTTGACAAGCATTTCATCAAGCACTTGACATCAACTCAACATAACCATGTTTCTGATATGTGATTTTTGGAATTATCATCCATAATCAGACAATTATAATGTATATATGTCGATATTCGATCAAACTTTCCAAGTTTCACAATGTGCTTATTGTCATTGTCATTTTGTCAAACAATTTGCTTACAATAGGTTTGAGAGCTCATTTTAATAGTATTGAATCACAATCCATAAACCAACATCAAAACACAATATTTCTATTTGTTGTTATGATATTATGATGTTCCTTGAGTTAAATATGTGATAATTTGTCAGAATAGATAATTTTCTGCTAATACAATTGCAGCTGTAATAAACTGGAAGATACAGAGATGTTACAGAATATTCAAATTAACAGAAATTATAAACACATTAATGGCTGACCTGCTAAAAGCTTTTGGCACATCCAAAACAGTAGATGTAAGTTCTTTAAATAATCCCACAGGTAATTTTAGAAATCTCCTTAAGTGGTACAACTCTCCCTTAGGGAGTAGGTCGGGTAAAATAGAGTGTACATCAGCCCTAAAACAGCTACATCTCCCTCTATGGCCAAGTTTTGATCTTGCTTTGACTCCACATGGCTACTGCATTAACCATCAAGGGGTCCAATAACTTGTACGGCTCTTTTAGAGGTGCACGACAGTCAAGGTAAAGGCTTTGATTCCTATATTTGATGATTTCATTGACTTTGTTGACTCCAAAATATGTTGCGCTTAGTCTTGGTGGGACCAAAATGCCCTCATAAGCCACTATTTTTTCATATGCGATGTACGACTCTTTTAGAGTCTTGGATTGGGACGGCAGCTAGACAGAAATTGGTATGACTAGGTTGCAATGAAGTTGCGGTATGATTGGAAATATGCCCCCAAACATAAATATGATATTATTATTTTATCTATGATTGGACACACATCATTCAATTTTTTATTTTTTTTTGTCTTTTACAGGGCACACACAATATTGTAATCTCATGATAAATTTATTATTTGTTTACAAATCTCAATAGATTTTATATTTGCAAATCTAGATAGAAAAATCAATTTTCTCCCAAATGTCTTATCACAAATATTTAGCACTTAGGTAATTTTTGTGTGAAATTGCTCGAATGGAATCTGAATAATTTCATCCCCAAATCCCAAATCTTTAGCACATCATCGATCTCTGGTTAGAGTCACATTGCCTTCGATTTTTGTCCCTCAAGAAAATCTTCGGGGATGTCATCCCTTCAATGAGAAAATTGGGCACAAGCACAAATCTCCAAAGAGAAACAAACAATATTGAGAATGAATGAATGCGACCTCTTTAGCCCTTTTATAGTGTTTCTCTAGAAACTTTTGGAAATTAAAAATTAAAAATTACTTTTAATAATAATGGTATTGCTCTGAAATGTGACTTTATTTAGATATTTAATATATCTAGCAGATTAGTCACTTTATAAATAATTAATTGAAGTTAAATCATTTAAATATGCTTTTTCGACAACTTATAATTTAAAATTAAAATTACTAATTATTTCCCACACAACTAGTTCAAAGTATGGAAAATGCAAAATTTGTCTACAAGTGAAATATGAAGGTGTTAATAAACTCAGGAGCTCACTCAAGAACTAGATTACTAAAAATAGGCACTTACCAAAAAAATAGCATTTCCCTCCAAGATGTTTGGAATGCACTTGATATGTCTAAATTGCTCTTGAAAGGCATGAATAGACTAAACAAAGACTTGCAAGCTTAATGCTAACAATTGAATTCTATTCTAAGAAGGGTGACGCTCACCAAGAAAGTCGGAGCTAACTATGAAGCTAAATTGACGACAAATGGGGACATGACATCTTCTTCCTCCCAATTCCTTCATCAAGTTGAATTAGTTGATTGATTTTGTAGGAATAGCATCATTGGTTTCTATAGTTGCTTCTTCAATGAACTTGTAAATAGTTAATATACTTTTTATGGTTTCTATAGTTGCTTCTTCAAGGGGAGTTGCGCCCGACTCTGGAACGAAGTGGTTTGTGTGTTCAGGTATGGCTAGAGCCTACAACTCGGCTTTATCGCCTAGTAAATATATCGCTCACACTCACGTCTATGCCCAGGCTCGATAAAGATCCCAAGAAATGAAAATGAGAATGACACCAAGAATTTTCAAGTGAGGTTTTCGTCCCACCTAGGTCAGCTGACAGGAGACTACATCCCTGAAATCCTAGAAGCTATGCTCCAATTCAAATCTTGATATTCAATACTTGAACCAGCCAGAAGACCCTTCTTAAATATTGGCCTCCCAAAGATCGGCTAGAGTGTTTATTAAATTGGCCTAAAGTAGAACCAAATGAAAAGTGAAAGCCTATAAATTGCAAGATTTGATCAACCGTTACATTGGTGAAATTCCATATTTAATGAGGGTTGATTCTGATGTACTGGAGGATCAGAAGACCATATTTGCATAAAACAACACCGAATGAAAAATGAACGCCCATGCCTAGAAGCCATAGTGTCAGAAACAACCTCTTAATCAGATTTGTAAGATTTGATTGACCATTACTTAGTCAAATACTATATAATTTGTCTAATTGTCAATGGCTAGGTTAGCCAGCTTGTCAGCTAGGGAATTTATAATGTAGGATAGCTTGCAGTTTTCAAAACATTGTAGTGATAGAATATTTATAATCACCATTGAATCACCATCTATGTGCTGCAATATTTTTTTTGACAGCTAGTTCTAGCCATAAGAGGAGGTCATTAGCCTCAACAACTTTATTTGTATCTTCTAGGAGTTTTCTAAAAGTAGTTAGAATAACCTCGCCATTGTGATTTCTAATTGCTACACCAACACCGAGTTTCCTTAGGTTTTCCTTTGATGCACCATCAAAATTAAGTTTGACCAACTTTATATAAATACTTAATCTTCCCACATTGTACTACATCTACTCTGAATTTTGTTACAAAAATTAAGCTTGACCAACTTTATACAAATGCTTAATCTCCCCATATCCTACTACTTCAACTCTGATTTTTGTTACATAATTTTATCTCTTGCTTAATGCACATGTAATTTTTTTTACTCACTGCTCCTAATATGTCAGTAAAAATAAAACCATTATATAAATTCTATGAATCTTACACCATTGGTTCATCTTGAACCTTCACTATTTGAATATTACAATACACAAATGTTTTTATTTATTCAATGATTTAATTATGTTGTAAAATTCTTATTATATAATTAGCATGTTCTTGCGTCATTTAATTTCTCCCTTAAATATGCTATTGGTCATCCTCCTCAACCCAAAAATACTTTAATTGCACTTCCAATTGCATGATAATTAAGTTGAAATAGTTTGTGAAAATTTGACAATGCTAGTTGCTTTCTCATATTCTTCTTCAACAATTCAAGGCTTCTATCGTAAGATCTCGTCCTAGGATATTTTAAACATAGCAACAATTTTCACCAATTATGTTTGACAAGCATTTCATCAAACAATTAGCATCAACTCAACATAAAATGTTTCTGGTTAAATTGCTTCTAGTTCTCTCGTTATTCAAATAGGTCACTAATAAGATTAACCTTATTACATAGCCCAATTTAGAATTTCATATCATCCCCTTGGAGCACCTTCGAACTGCTGTAGAAGATAATGATCTTCCAATAATTGATGCCTTCCATGTTTGATTGGTTACTCTTTAATATCCACGATAGGAGAGGAAGTCATGTTCCTTTGTAACAGATGTTACTTTTCATTATTCCTTTAACTACTGGTAATTAATTTAGATTATTCTTCATGAAGTCGGCTAGATCATATTTGTATATGATTAATGTTAATCTTATTCTTAGTTGGTTGATGTAAATTTGCTTCTTTTAGTGTTTTCATCTTGTTATTGATGAAGGATAGTTTTAAAATCTCTTATTTGTTGTTTCACCGGAATTATTTAGGGTCGGGTATATGAAAGTCACCCCTCCCTAGAGAATGCTTGCCCACAAGTATTCATGGATTAATATGTTGGAGGTTTTGATTTCCCTCCCATGTAGAGCCTTCCATAGGCAAACCTTTCCATTGGATTAAGTCTTCCACAAGTATCAATTATTTTGTCAGGGGCCAACACCAATTTACCTTCCTTGTTTAATTGTGGAAGTTCAACGGATGGTATAATCCTTTTTCCCAAGGCCTTCTTCAGGCATGATACATGGAATACATTATGTATTCTACTATTCTCGGGAAGATCCAATGCATATGCTACTTCCCCAATGCATTTGATTATTTTGTAAGGCCAATAGAATCTTGGTCTTAGCTTTTTAGCACCATTTCTTTTTAAGGATGAATGACGATAGGGTTGTAGACGAAGGTATACCAAATCCCCAACATCAAAGCTTCTTTCAACTCTGTGTCGATCTATGTATAACTTTTGTTGGTTTTGCGCATGATGCAAATTATCCGTAAGGGATTTAAGAATGTCTTGACATTCTTGGATCCACTCTGGATTTTGGTGTTGTACTTTCTCCAAGGGATAAGTCTAGAAAATTTGTTGCCTCATACCCATATAATGCTTTAAATGGTGACATACCAATTGACATGTGATAGGTATTATTGTAGCAATATTCTCCTAAGTGAAGCCATTTGATCCATATTTTTTTTTGTCCTTCTACATAGCTACGCAAGTAGCCTTCAACCCATATGTTTACTAAATGTTTTAAGTGATCTTCCCATGTTTTTCTATATATAAATATATCATCAAAGAACACGAGCAAGAACTTTCGTAGTTGTTTCCTGAAAATGTGGTTCATGCAAGATTGAAAAGTTGTCGGTGCATTGGTTAAGCCAAAAGGCATAATGAAGAATTCATAATGGCCATGGTGGCAATGAAACACAATTTTTAGTGGCCTTTTTTCTCCTTGAGCCAAAACGCCCTTCTTTGTGGCTGCAATCTTTCCTAAAGGTGGTGCCTTGGTTTGCATGAGCTATCGGTGGAGTTTTAAGGTGGAGAAATTTGTCAAATTAGATGGATCGAACTTATCAAGGGTTTTGTTGGCTGTTGCAAATAATTTCTAGAATTTCATTTAAGGCTTCCAACCTTCATTTTCGGGTATGCTTGTGAATATTGGGCCTTGTAATTAATTTCTATAATCAAATAAAGTTATTGCAGCTAGTTGAAAATTAGCTTGTTCAAGTTCTTGTAGTTTCATTGCATTTTATTATCCTTGCATTGCATCATATTTCAAAAAAAATACAAAAAAATCATATATGCACAAAACACAAAAAAACTACAAAACCATCAAAAACGAAAACAAACTAAAACATTCAGTACACAAATTGGGGTTGAGAGACACTAGGTCTCTTATAGTGGTATCAGAGCGGAAAATCCTGCCATCCTATGTAGTAAGTTTTCATGAGAAAAAATATTATATTTTATTCTAAGGGAAGAGGAATAGGAGCAAAACATTGGGAAGCACCATAGGTTCTGGAGGGTGATATAGTTTCAGGTATTCTAGGTGTTCACAGGTCTAGCTCCAACAGCAATGAGGACTGTATTATAGGTCTCATGGCAAATAGGGAGACCCCTAAGGATACAAGAAATTAGCGTTCTAGAGCAGAGAGTCTTGAGACAAAGTTTAGAAGAAAGAATGATAGCATGATGGATCTTAGGATGTCTCAGCTTATGGGTACGATGAGATAGTACATCCCGCAACAACATGTGTTTCAGATAGGACAATCGAGTGGTACTGCAGGGGTAGTGCAGCCACTGGTGATAGTTCATCAAAATTCTTGTTCTAGTGGCTTTGAGCATAGGCCCGGGCAACCTACTTTTATTTCTAGAGAGGTTCCTCCAGTCTAGCAGGTAGAGTAGCAGGATCCTTAGCCTGAGTTTTAGACACCTCATGGTCTCACAGTAGTAGATGTGACTAGACACTATGCTGAGTATATGACATTATCACCTAAGATCAGACAAGCATTGACTCTACATGAGTTTATGGATGCTAAGAGACCCAGACGTGGAGGTAGATTTGAGCATAGAGCACCACAGGCACCCCCACTACCTCAAGTTAACAAAGATTTTCAGCATGCTGTCAGCAAGGTTGCCTTGTCACATTTTGATGGTAGTGATAAGTGTTCAACTAGATTGTGGGTGTAGAAGCTCGACAACTATCTATTGTTGAGACCTATGCACGAGGATGAGGCAATCAAATTTTCCACATTGCACCTGGATGGAGTGGCTCATGATTGGTGGCATCATGGGGTGACCACTTTACAACATAACTTAATCACCACCTATCAGGAGTTGACAGATGGGTTGATCGAGCCCTTTGATAAGAAAGATCGGGAGTTGTACTTCATAGAGCTAGCACAACTTAGACAAGGAGGCAGCTTGGATAATTACATTAGTGAGTTTTAGAGGCTTGTTGTGATGGTTCCCAATTTTTTAGAGAGGCATTTGGTTATGTTGTTCACTGTGGTTTTATAGGAAGCCTTTGAAAGGTTTCCTTAAGGCCTTTGACACGCCTTTCTTGCATAGTGTCATTAAGAAGGCAAGGAGTATGGAGCTTGCTGCTTTGAAAAAACAATTTCTGCTAAAAACAAACATCTTTCCTCTTGAGGAGAGTCATCCACCAGTTGCAGAGACAAAGAAAAAGAAAACAACAAAAATTGATGATGCCACTCGTGATGAATGGAGAAGGAAACAACTATGTTATTGGTGCAAGGAACCCTACAGTAAGGAGCATGATTGTCCTTTGAGGCCAAAGGGAAAAGCTAACCACACAATGTGGGTTTATTATGTGGATGATGAGTCTAAAATTTCAGACCAGCAGGTTGTTTCAGAGCATAATGAGGCTGGGAATGCCTCTACGGAGTTTGGGCCCGATGCCAATCTATCCCTGTTGGCATTATTTTCTAGTGCACAGGATGATTCATTCAAGTTCAGGGGATTAGTGGATGGAAAACGTTGTGTTTCAATGCTTGAAACTGGAGCCACACACAACTTTAGTGATGAGGGTTTTGTCAGTAGGAGCATACTCCAGACAGAAGACTTCAGTGGATTTAGAGTTTGGGTGGCAGATGGTTATACCCTCACTTGCACTCGATGAATTTGCAATCTCACCCTTATGCTGAATGATTATGAGTTGCAGGCTAATTTTTATGTGGTCAACATGGGTGGGATGGATATAGTGCTTGGTATGAGATGGCTCCAGGACATTGGTGTGTTCACCCTCAACTTGGCTAAAATGGAGATGAGATTTGAATTACAGGGCAAGAAATATGTGTTGAGGGGGATTACAGATGGGAGCCTGTGCTCTATCTCTCTCATTAGTGGGAAGAGCGAGAGGGTAGAGGAGGAATCCATGCAGATTGGGCATGCTTTTGCTCAATATGCCTGGGGTTAAGAGGTAGCCAATTGGGATCAACCTAGAGGTTTGGTTCAGTTTGTGACCAACCCGTTGTTCTAGGCGGATGTTACATCGACATATGACAATCTGCTCTTTGAGCTTGATGCCAATCACTCTCTTGACTCTAGTCCCGAGTTGAGCTTTGATCGTAGTGTTTGGGATCCTACTAGTGCACTGGGATTTCAGACGCAGCTCACGGAGGAGTTTGTTGATGTGTACATGGTGTAGAGTGCATACAATTTCACCTTTGACCCACATGTACACGACTTGTTACAGGTGCATAGTTCCAGTATGCATGTGCTAGACATGTTAGATGATAACATATCTCATGTAATTTTAGGGAGCAAGTGTTTCCAGCAGTTTGACTTGCTTCCTCATGAGTTTCTCTCTTGTGACAGATGGTGTTGAGGTTGACTGGGTACAACATGATGTTCCAGCTGATCAGATGTGGGTGTTACAGGAGACAGTTGGTGATACCAGGGACATTACATGACACTACCCTTGGGATCCAGGTGGAGTGGTGTTTTGCTTGTTGCAGAGATTGCTTGGTGACAAGCAATTTTAGGGAGGGTGGATTGCAATATCCCCTCTTTAGCCTGGTCATGTTTGTTGAGGGGTTAGCCTATTATTTTGACCCTCATAGGTTGACAGTTATGGATAGAGGGTCCTCTGTGGTAGTTACCCGGTGATTAGAGACATTACTCCTCAGTTGGATTCAAGTTTTGGCCTTTCCACAAGTTATTTGACTTAGATTGGCACACTTACTATTTATAGTAAGTTACTATTTTGGGAGATTCAGAGCTTCTATTAATAGCGGGGCACCTGAATAGAGCATATTTGCAGTGTCGACATTGATTGGGCCTTTGTAGTTGTTTCAGGACTCAGTTGTGTGTACTCACTATTTATAGTAAGTCAGCTATCAAGAGTTTCTATTCTTGGTAGGGCACCTAGTCATATGGGATTTGTAGTGGACACCTTGGTTTTCAGTTGGATAGGCATATGGGCTTCATTTGATTATATTATTATTATCATATCATTAATAAAGGTACTTTATTAATGATTATATGTCTTAAAGGTGAAATATAAAGTTAATTAATGAATGGGGGGTCATGACCCATCATTAATGAGTTATAATGAACTATTAAAAAGTGGGTGCATAAAACAAGGCAATATCTTAAGCCATTTAAAAGTGAGTTAAATATTATTTAATGAATTAAAAGCTCACCAAAAGGGGTTGATTTTCTCCAAAGAGGTATAAAAGCTTTCAAGAAGAAAATTGAACTCATTCTATGATCATTCAACTTTGTCTTTTAATGAGAGCTTTGGAGTTTCTAAAGAAACAAGGGTTTCTACAAATTTCATCCATTTTCAGGCTATGGAGAACGAAAACTCTTCATAGACCAACATTCTGAGGCTATGAAACTACCAGCTGAAGATTGCTCATTGTGTTAGCTTCATACATAGGTTAGAATTGAGCAAATTGGTGAAGTTTCAAGAGGGTTTTAATAAGATAAATCATTGCAGATCAGAATTATTTAATAGCAACATTTATCATCAACTCCAACCATCATCACAAGCCATATTGTTACTGTATTGAAGGTCGTACAACAGCTGCAATACCAGGCCATACATTTCCAGCATAAGGCATTTTTTCTCCTTGAGCCAAAATGCCTATTCTTTGTGGCTGCAATCTTTCCTAAAGGTGGCGCCTTGGTTTGCATGAGCTGGTGCTGGAGTTTTAAGGTGGAGAAATTTGTCAAATTAGCTGGATCGAACTAATCAAGGTTTCTATTGGTTGTCGCAAACAATTTCTAGAGTTTCATTTAAGGCTTCCAACCTTCATCTTTGGGTATGCTTGTGAATATTGGGCCTTGTATTTAATTTCTATAATCAAATAAAGTTATTGCAGCCAGTTGAAAATTAGCTTGTTTAAGTTCTTGTAGTTTCATTGCATTTTATTATCCTTGCATTGCATCATATTTGAACAAAAAAAATACAAAAAAATCATATATGCACAAAACACAAAAAAACTACAAAACCATCAAAAACAAAAACAAACTGCAATATTCAGCACAGATTGGGGTTGAGAGACACTAGGTCTCTTGCACGGTGCCTGATAGTTTGAATAGTTCAGTCCAAAATATTCCTAGGAACCTACTATCCTGGTCACTTACTATGTTTTTTGGAATTTCATGGAGTCTAAATATTTCCTTAAAGAATAGTTTGGAAACTTGGGGTGCTTTATATTCAGATGAAATGGCAAAGAAATGGGCATATTTGGTCAATCGGTCTACAACAACATATAGATACAATCTTTACCACAGGTTTTTGTGAGTCTAGTGATGAAGTCCATTGAAATACTTTCCCACTTCTAGTTAGGAGTGGGTAGGGGTTGTAACAATCCAACAGGGTAGGTATGTTCAGTCTTGTTTTGTTGGCATATAGGACATTATTTCACAAATTGGAGAACATCATCCTTAAGGCCTTTCCATGTGAATATTTCCCTAAGCTTCTTATAGGTTTTGAAGTATCCTGGGTGTCCTACCAATAGGGCCTCATGCATGGCTTTTAATATTTTTTCCCTCGGTTTAAACTCGGGTTCAAGGTAGACTCTATCTTTGTAATAAATGATTTTGTCAACCACCTTTTATGTTCATTGTGCACCTCCTCCTCTAGTATTTTTCTTGCAAAGGGATCCTTAACATACTATTCTAATAGTTGTGCCTTCCAATCGGTGGAGATTTTGGATAAAGAGCAAATGGGGGTCTTCGAGATAGGGAATCTGCCACTATGTTTCTTTTCCCCTTAATGTACTATATATCAAAGTCATAAGCTTAGATTTTCCTAGTCCATTTTTGTTGTCATTCATTGAGATCCTTTTGCTCCAAGAAATATTTAAGGCTATTGTGATCTATCCTTACAAAAAAAATTCAACCCACCAAGTATTGTGTAAACTTGGCTAATGCATGCATTATAGCAAGCATTTCCTTGTCATATGTAGAATATACTCTTTCATTATCCTTCAACTTTCTACATTCAAAAGAAATTGGGTGTTCCTTTTACATTAGCACCGATCCAATCCCTTCTCCTGATGCATCACATTCTATCACAAATAGTTGGCTAAAATCTGACAGGGCAAGGACAAGGCAGCTGCTCATGCTTTCCTTCAACTTGTCAAATGCTTGTTATGCCTTGTTGGGCCAATTAAAAGCTCCTTTCCTTGTGAGGCTTGTTAAGGGAGCCCCAAGTTGATAGAAT
Organism: Sequoia sempervirens; assembly: GCA_007258455.2. Classification (NCBI taxonomy): domain Eukaryota; kingdom Viridiplantae; phylum Streptophyta; class Pinopsida; order Cupressales; family Cupressaceae; genus Sequoia; species Sequoia sempervirens. The sequence goes on along the minus strand of VDFB02000002.1, from coordinate 161,510,497 downwards.
CCCTTCACAAATCTTCTATAGTAGCTACACAACCCATAGAAACCGCACAATTTGGTGAGGGTCTTAGGTGGGGGGCAATCTAAGATGGCTTGTATTTTTTCTTGATGTACTTGCACTCCCTTGGCACTAATGATGTGCCCCAAATATAATATTTCAATCATTCCAAATTCACACTTAGAGATCTTAGCATATAAGGACTCGGCTTCCATGATTCCCAACACTTCATCTAAATGTTTTAAGTGATCTTGCCATGTTTTTCTATAAATAAGTATATCATCAAAGAACACGAGAAAGAACTTTCGTAGTTGTTTCTTGAAAATGTGGTTCATGCAAGATTGAAAAATTTTCAGTGCATTGGTTAATCCAAAAGGCATAATGAAGAATTCATAATGGCCATAGTGATAACAAAACGCAGTTTTATGTACATCTTCTTCTCTTACTCTTATTTGATGGTACCCCGAACACAAGTCAATCTTGGAAAAGTATACGACACCATGAAGTTTATCCATTAGTTCATCAATTTGAGGTATGGGATAATGATTCTTTATTGTCTTCTTATTTAGTGCTCTATAGTCAACACACATTCAGAGAGTTCCATCTTTCTTCTTTACTAAAACCACGGAAGAGGAAAATGGGCTAGAGCTAGGTCTTATGTGACCTTTTTCTAGTAACTCTTTGATGCACTTCACTATATCATCCTTAAATCTTTTGGGGTTCCTATATGGGGTGGTGATGACCGGTTTGGCACCTTCCTCTAACTCAATTATATGTTCAAATCCTCTATGAGGGGGTTTTCCTAGGGGGAGGTCTCCAAAAATGATGTTATATTTGTCCAAAATGGGTTGTACATCACTATGGTGTTGCTTATATTTGTTTCCTGATGATTCAGGGATGACAAGACATTGTGCAACCCAAGCTATGTCTCCATGATGAAATATACCTTCCATCTTCTTGGTGGAAACAACTCTAGGAGCTCCATCAGATAATCCATTAAATATCACCTTCTTACCATCCACCTTGAATTTAAACTCCATGGTTTGGAAATTTTGTGAATAGTTTACAATGGACACCATCCATTGGATTCCAAGTATTGCATTTGTCTCACCTAAGTCCACAACATAAAAGTCATCAATGATGGTGTAATCTCCAATGGTAATCTTCAACTTGGGTACCTTGTTTGAACATGATATTTCATAACCACCAACAACCTTCACTTTAAATCCTTCATGCTCAATTGTAGGGAGGCATCTTTTAGCTATTAATGTGGTATCAATAAAATTGTGGGTGGCCCCACTGTTGATTAGTATTGTTATCCTTTTCTCTTTTAATACCCTACGAACTCTAAAGGAATTGAATCTTGGGGTTCCCGTCATGGTGGCAATTATGCTATCCTTTTTTCTCCTCATCTCTCTTTTTTGGTTCTTTCCTCATTATGTTCACCACTTACATCAGATTTGTCCTCTTCATCACTATCGGGTATGATTTCTATATAATGCACTTCTCCTTTTCCCATGCATCTATGTCCTGGACCCCAACATTCTCTACCTAGGTAGCAAAGTCCTTTTTTCCTTAATTCCTCTCTTGTTGCTTCATCCATTTTCTGCCTTGGCCACGTCTTTGAATTTGGTTGTCTTTGGTTGGTATTTGGTTCGTCCCTTTGAAATGAGGAACCTTTACCTATAGTCTTGTCCTCTGTAGTGCTAGAATCCATATCTCTACCCTTCCTTATGGCTTCTTGAAGTGTAGTAGGATTGAGTGCCTCGACCCAACCCCTTAAGGGATCCATTAGGCCATCCATGAATAGGACAACCAACCTTCTTTGGGAGATGTCGGTGACCAATACCGAAATCTTTTGGAAGTTTGCAATGTAGTCATCCATGCTCCCATCTTGTTTTAATTGTGCCAATTGCTTGAAGTGGAGTTCCAGGTCCTTGTTGTCAAATATTTTGATGAGCTTTTCTATGAACTCTACATATGAAGTGATTTGATCATGGCCTAGAGTAACCATGCCATGGTACCACCATTCATGCGCTACTCCGGCCAAATGTAGGGTGGCATACTTAATTGCTTGATCCTTCGGCATGGGGTTGAGTTGAAAATATGTGTCTACCTTTTGGACCCATGACCTTGTTGTGATCCTTCTAGAACCGTCGTAATAAGGTAAGTCAAGCTTACCAATTTTCCTACTTAATTGATTGTGATGATCTCTATATCCTCTCTTTGGTAAGTGTCTCATTCTTAGGTCCATATAGTCCCTTAAGGACATATCATCTTGTAATCCTCCTTCTCTCCAATCTTGGCGGAATTGTTCTTGTAGTTCTATCAATGTTGGCTAATGGTTTGATTGCAGATCAATTGTAGGTTGAAAGGTAGGGATCATAGGTGTAGAATTTGATGTGGGGACATGATGACTTGGGGTTCTATTATTGCTTGAATTTTCCTCACTTCCCCTACTATTTCCATCTTGATTGTTCTTGTGGTTGGTCAACATATTTCTTGCTAATGCATCAAGTATTTGTCCCATTTGTCTTTGGCTAGCCATAAATTCCTTCCATTATTCTTCATTCATCATACTACTTTCTATTTTGCTGGATTCGAAAGTGTTGTGGATGCCTAAGATGTCAGTTGTTGATCTTCCTTCAAGAGCTTGGGGTGGTTTATGCACTTTATTTATTCCTTTAATGTAATATTTTATTTCTTTTTCTCGCAACCACCCTCATAGATTGGCAGGTTTGACCGGCTCTAATACCACTTGGGATTCCCCCTTATGAATCTATCTTAAATTGTTCCTAGTTCTCCCGTTATTCAAATAGGTCACTGATAAGATTAACCTTATTAAGTGCAACGCCGAGGCTATTATCGACTTTCATACTCAGACTTATATATATTTATTGATAGTAATTAATAGTATACTGTTAACAGAACAAATATTTGCTATAATTGACGATAGAGAACTTGGTGATTATAATTGTTTCACGTAGATAAAATAGACACCAATTTAGATGTGATTTCGAATTCCTCAGTTGGGATACATGCATATGAATGTCGAATAATATGATGTCTTAACTTATCGTTGTTTTTGGTTCTCGTCTTTACTTCATGCGATCTGGTAATGGCTGGATGTCTGTAAGAAATCATTTGTTACACAACCCAATTTACGAATTCATATGCTTCCCTTGGGGCACCTTCAAACTGTTGTAGAAGATAACTAATCTGCCAATAATCGATGCCTTCCATGTTTGATTGGTTGCTCTTTAATATCCGCGATAGGAGAGGAAGTCATGTTCCTTTGTAACAGACATGACTTTTCATTATTCCTTTAACTACTGGTAATTAATTAAGATTATTCTTCATGAAGTCGGCTGGACAGGTATTTTTATATGATTACTATTATTCTTATTCTTAGTCGGTCGATGTAAATTTGCTTCTTTCAGCGTTTTCTTCTTATTGATGAAGGATGGTTATAAAAATATCTTATTTGTTGTTTCACCGGAATTATTCAGGGTCGAGTATATGACATTCACTCCTCCCTAGAGAATGCTTGCATACACACCCTCTCTTAACATCTACGATTGTCGAAACAACACCCAAATACATCCTGCACTCTCTTTTAGACAAACTTGAATGACTCTACCAACTTCTTTTATTCTCCAAATGATGGAAAATAATGTGCATTAGCCTTGCACACATAGAAAAAATACCCTTATCAACCTTCCAAATAATTGTTACAACCTTGATTGGTGGTCCATTTGGCTTCAAAACAATTGTGAATCATTGGAATAATGTCATGCTTGTCAACACTTCTACAATGTGTCTTTTTTTGTTTTTAACACTTACCATAAAATCTATCAGGTCTTCTTATTTTATTGTGGCTATGAATCCTGATAGTTGTATGCATAGTGATATTATGATCTTAAAATATAGCTCCTCGAACCAAAAACATTTATTTTCTTGCATTTTAGTCTATAGCAGTTTCAACATTTTATTGTATATTTCACTGCATTGTTATAACTAGATTTCAAATCATTTGCTTTTGTCTACGAAAAGTTATCGCTGTTAAAACCTCACTATAATTCATAGAATGAGAATTTGAGGCTGACCTTTGCCAGATTTAATACACAAGTTTGCGGACCTATTCTAGAGCTTGCGGAGCTTAATGGGACAACATATAGGCATTTTCGGTCTTTTTTGGAGATTTGCAATTCATTTCATTGACCGATGTATTATCTTTCATGTTTTTAGGCCGACCTTCTCATTGGGTCAACCATCGGGCATTGTGAAACATTGAGGCCAACGTGGACCTTTATTGGAGCTGGAGAATCACATTTAAGATCATTTGAAATTCATACTAATCAATCATCAGTAGAGTAGTTTAGAACCTCTTGATTAAGAGTTCAAAAAGTTCGCAATCTAGTTGTGGCACTATAATAAGGCCTCCAACCAGTTGTAATTTTGAATGCCCTTGCAGAAGGCCTATAAGCGCTGGTTATTCGCCCATGAGGCATATAATGCATGTAAGATTTCCAATTCAATAAAGATCTATCTTTGTAGAATATTTTCTTGTGTTATATCTGCTATGTTGACTCTAAGTTGCATTGTTGGACAATTCTATCTGAACCCTCCATCTATGACTACACCAAGTGACCTATCAGAGCGAGTTTGTGAATCCTCAAAGCATTCCTTATGGTGAACAGATCACTGACTTAAGGTAGACTACATGTGTTTTCTACTGATCGCCTATTGTGAGTAATTTGAAACCCTTGTAGCTAAATCATCGAATTCAGGCAATTGCATTGGATCCAAGGAGAGAGACGCGACGAAGGAGAATGCTTGCTACGGAAAATGTTGCTAGAAGAATGGATGAAATGCTAGAGATGATGTGAGCAATGTGAGTCCATTTAGATATAGAAGAATATAGAAGGCGAGGTTTAAACCATAGACACGAGGATGAAAGTGATGATGACTTGGATCATGATGTGAATAAAATTGAAGAAGCCCTAGAAGAAGAAGAAGAAGAATAATAATCAGATCAAGTGAAGATGTTGAAAGGCATTTGCACTATGGGTAAGCAACCTAGTGTTGAAATTTAAAAAAAATTGAGAAATTTAAATCCTTAGGATTTGATTGACTGGATCAATGAAATAAAGGAATACTTTGAATATGAAGAAATTTAAGAATGTGATAGAATGGTGAAAAAGTTGAATAATCAATTCATACTTGCTGATGCTGAGCTTGAATTATGAAGAGATTACAAAATTTGAGGAAAATGCAGAGATCTGTGTTCAGAAATATACAAAAGAATTCTACAAGATGATCATTAGGACTCGACCAAGCATAGAAAAGGTTGTGAGGTACATCAATGGACTGAGAACAAAGATTGAGGAAGAACTAAGCCTGGTGAAGATGATAATGGTTTAAGAAGCATATCGATTCACATTGAAGCTGAAAGAGAAGTTGAATAAGAATTCAAGTACTTGATCTTATATAGACCCACTTAGTACTAATACATTTTTTGTAGAAGCCAAGTACCCATTAGTTATTTCCTTCCTTCTTGATGAAGCACATGATTTCCCCATCTTTTCTTTATCATAAAGAAGAGTTGTAGTCTCTCAGACTACATGGCACATTTGAAGCAATTATTAGCCACTTGACTCAAAATTTCAAGCCTTCTTTGACCATTATTTATTATTATATGTAGACATTTAGGCTTATACAACCTTTTTGATTATGTTTGTGTTTTAATTCGCACCTCTGGAATGCGAATTAGAAATGATAGCTATGTGTAATAACTTGCTCTTCAAATTTGGAGGGGAAGTTCCCTGTTTGCTGATGGTGTTCAAGAAAGTAAATTAAATCTAATTATCCTATCTTTTTGGTTCAGCTAAGAGCACAAGGTTTATAAAACTCAAGTGTCGTAGCTGATATTTTTTGTTTAAGGAATTTCAACTACGACTAACCTACGCTAATGGCGTTTCTATTTTCTCAAGTAAATGTAGAGCAAGAGAAATAGAAATGAACAAAGTTTAATTCTCTGAAAAAATACTTAGATAAACTCTCCTTCCAACATGCATCTACTGACTTTCAATGCAAGCTGAAATTAAAGATCATAGAATCATAACACAATAAAAAAAAACTTAAGGGTGTGTGCAAGAAGTTGAGTACACTTTTTGGCCAAAAAGTGGAAGTGTTTTCCCTCATTTTTAGTATTTGACACATTTGACCTTAAAATTTGAAGCAATTAGAGATGAAATCTTTAAAAAAGTCACTAATCATAAAATGTAGTGCTCGGAGTCTAGTTTCCAAATATGTAATTTATTTCAATACCCAGATTGTACAAATTGAGTTTTAATAGGCATTTCTAAAAACCACTATTTAAAAGTCTTTTTTACCATACCATGCACGTGTACGACATCCATATTTTGACTTAAATTATCGTATTTTTCTAAATCCTTTTGGGAAAAGTTTTATGACTCACTGGCTTCTTTGATATTTTTTTGTAATTTTTATTGAATATTTTTTTGTTAATTTTTTATTAGGCAGATTTGTCGTTTTGAAAAATCGTCATGTACGACATGCATAAGATGACCTAAACTTATCATTTTCGATTTATTTATTTTTTCAAATTGAAAAGAATTGTCTGAAGTTTTCTCTCGCAATCCGTTTGTCAAAATGTTATGTTGATCAAAAGTTATTAAAATAGTAAAAAACTCGATATTTAAAGTTTATGGACCAATTTTATTAGAAATTAATTGAAAAAGAAAAAATAATTCAATTGCAAAACAAATTACATATTTAGAATCTGCATTGTTTCATCTAAAATGGGTTTTAATTTTGTCAAAAAATTTGCAAAAAAGGTCGTCAGCCATATGTCCAAAGTCGCTATTTTTCTTTGACATTGTTAGGGCCTTCAACTTGGAGGTCAAACCAGGTTGAAGGCATAGGTTCGGACTTCCAATGCTTTTCCCAAACCAAAAACCTTGGCAAAAACCCGCCCACGATGCAAAACAAAATTCAAATTTAAAAAAATGGGATCCCAATTATAAAACGGGATCCCGTTTACATTTATTAATAAACAGGATCCCATGCTATAATCAGGATCATGTTCCCATCGAACAGCATTCTGACCGTTGTGAATGGAACGGGATCCCGTTTCATAAACGAGGTCCCGTTACCTTTACAACGGCTCTGACATTCAATGTCGGTGAACGGGATCCTGATTATAGAGCGGGATCCTGCTTATTAATAAACGGGATCCCGTTTTATAATCGGGATCCCATTTTTTAATAAGCGGGATCCCGTTTTATAAATGGGATCCCATTTATTTTATTTAAAAACACTGTGCAAAATTACTGTCAAGTCTGCAACTTTGCAACTTCATATGTACGGCCGAGAGCACTAAAAATGAATTATTTTTCATAAGTTATTGTATTTATGGTGGTCAATTTGATTTTTGGTTGATTTTATCAAAGGGAGCATCATCTACACCATTTTTGAAGTGAAATTGTGTTATTTTTGTGCTTGTTTGGAGGAACAAAAGGTTTCAATTTGCAATATGGATTGAATTTTTCAAAGGAAGCATGAAGAAAACAATTTTTAAAGTGGAATTGTGGTAGTTTTCTACTTGTTTTGAGGAACACAAGAGGAAGAATTTTGTCGTAATAGGTATTCAACTTCCAATTTGGATTGAATATTTTGAAGTATTTCACTATTAACATTCATTTGTGCTTGAGAATTTTATAATTATGGGAGATAAACTTCGTAATAAGAGAAGAAAGACATTGACTCCTCAAGAAGTTGAAGCAAATAGAGAAAAAGAGAGACAAAGACAAAGAGAAAGAAGAATGAGAATAAAATCAATGAACGATGGTGGAGCAACCAATTCAACAACTATTGAAGATGAAAACATTGAAGATACCATAGTTGTAGATGAAGCTAATTTGCAAGGAGTCAATTTGGAGAAGAATATGATTATACAAACAAGTCCTACTATGTCTTCAAATCCCTCTTTGAATGCTATGGAGAATGTTTCAATATGCACAAATCCAGGTACGTCTTCAAATCCACATGTTAGTGAAATGGTAAATTTGTATGTAGAAGTTTTACAAGATGTTGGATATAATGATGTTGACATTGACTATATTCAGAGATGAAACTTTTATACAACTTGTTGAAAACAAAAAAGAAAAATCTTTTGTTGCAAATGAAAATCAAAATGATCATTTTCTTGAAAATGAAAACAAAACCTATATTTTTGATGAAAATGAAAATGAAAATGAAAACCATTTTGTTGATGAAAATGAAAATGAGAACCGCTTTGTTAATGAAAATGAAGATGAAAATGAAAATTAAAACCGTTTTGTTGATGAAAATGAAAATGAAAATGAAAATGGCTTTGTTGATGAAAATGAAGATGAAAATGTAAATGAAAATGAAGATGAAGATGAAAATGAAGATGAAAATCTAGAATGTGATGTTGAATTTAATGAAAATACTTTTTAAAATTGGAAGTGGTGTTTTCGATAATCTTCTTGATCAAATTTCTTGGAGGAAAATAAGAACACATGCTGAATAGAATATACACCAAATTCTTTTATCATAAAAAATTACATTTCAATGTCAACTAATGATGCAATTGATGAGAATGCAAAAAATGAGGAAAGTAATGAAAAGGTTAGGCTTTTATGTTAAACCAAAAAGAAAAGATCAATCATTAAAACATGCTATATCTACTGTTGCTAGTGCCATTCAATCTATTGGTAAAAATAGTCGATCTAAAGATAAAAACACAGCAAGAAGAGCTATAACTACTGCTATAGTTAATAAAACAACTTTGAATAAAAGAATGGTAAGCAATATTAGTGAAGTTTTAAAATGCATCCTAAAACATTACTAAGAGCGGAAAAAGAAGAGAAAGTATAGAAAATGATCCTATCAATCAATGTTGGAGTTTCAGTGGATGACTACCAAGTCTGATATAAAATTGAATGTTGAAATTAAATCTTTGATCGAAAAATATTGGCATGATAATACTAGGGTTTCATCTAATGCTAGAGATGTTTTAAAATTAAGGGTGGGGGTCCAAAGTTCACATCCTCACCCAAAACACCTATTAGATACAACACAAACTAATTTTATAGAAAATTTTGTAGCGATTTAGTGTTACCGGTAATATTAAAATAAGTCAAAGGTCTTTTGAAAATGTAAACCCCGGTATGTAAAAATTAATAAGCAACAAATATCTTGTTGTTGTAAAATACATGTTCAATTTCGTTATTTTTATGATGTTTTTGATATATATCGTACCTTGCATTCTAACATGATTATACAGATTGTGGTATTGATATGCCACCGGCAAATAAGAGAGTTTATTTTAGGTTTGTTTTGTGAAAATATAATGATAAATTATTTTATTTAAGTTCTTGTATTTCTGACAATGCATTAACTGCAGAAATCTTTCATTTTTAAGAATTTGTTTGCATGAAAGTGTTGATCATGATTTTGGACAACAATTAGTAGACGCCAAAAGATTTAGGAATGTTCACTATTCTTTAAAAGATGGAAAAATAGGAAAGTGTTGTGATTTAGTTACAGAAAAAGTTAGTGTGCATGCATTTATGAGTGAATTTAATAATAAAATTGTACCAAAATATGTTATGCACTCTGAACATGCTCGATGGCTTGATGGCCAATTTCGCTCATGTAGAAACACATTTCCAATTGGTACTATACTTTCAGTGGTTGATTTTGCGGAGAATTATACTCTCGCTCCACAAGAGGAAATTCAATCTCAATATTATAATTATGTGCAAGTAGCTATGTTTTCCATATTGTTTATAGACATGCAGATGATAGCACTGAGGATGATAGAAAAGTTTTGAGGGAGTATCTTTTTTATTTGAGTGACAATTGGTTACACTCATCAGAGTTTGTTCAATATTGTTTTAGTATATTTTATAGAAATTTAAAAGAAAGAGGAATCCATATGAAAGAACACCTCATATGGTCAGATAATTGTACGGGGCAGTTCAAAAATGCTAGAATGTTCTATTGGTTAAATAGGGTTCACAAGGAACTTAATGTCCAACATATATGGAGTTTTTTTGAAGCTGGGCATGGTAAAGGAGAACATGATGGAGTTGGTGTGTGTGTCAAAAGAATTCTTGCTAGAGAACAATTAAAATTCGAGGATTCAGTAAAATTTAAAAATGCACATGAGATTGTGGATTGGTGTAATAGAAGATTATCTGCACCTGGTTCGAGTGATTACTCTACAGTTCATCGATTATTTTGGTTGGTGGAAGAAGAGAACATTGTATCTAGAGTTGATTGTGAGACAATTAGTGGATCTACTAAATGGCATTCATTTAGGAGTGCGACAGCAAGCACATGGACTATTTGGACAAGGGAGCTTGCATGTTTTTGCCATTTTTGTATCTCAGGAAATTGGGAAGCTTGTGAAAATACAGAATGGGTTGAACAGTGGCAGCAAAGATCGTTGACACCTATAGAAGCACATAATCAATATGAAATAACTATTGAAGAAAATGATCAATTATTTGCATCTGAAGATTATGATCGTGTTTCAGACTGCATTACAAGAAGGTAATTTTTAATTTAATTTATTTCATTTTATTTTGCTTTATTAAGTTATTTTTTAATACTAAATTAAGTTATATGGATATGCACAAGTTATTAAATCAATTTTGCTAAGGTGACATGTGTATATGCAGCTATTGCACCTCGAGGGGAAATGAAGAAAAATGTAATATTGGTTGGCTCATGTGGAAACTAAACATAAGTTGTCACCTCAAGAAGATGATGATGGCTTTCTATTATCCAACAGTACATCCCCTTTAAGACACCCTCCTTAAGAAATTTTGATAACAAGTTTTAGATCCCCTTACAATTTTTTTAGAACAAGTCTTTGATCCCCTTTAAGTAAATTTTGAGTAGTTATTTGATGGTGGTTTTTTGAACATGTTTTCCAATAGGATCTGTGGTGTTGTTGGCACTCAAGGTTTAAAAATACTGGAGAAGAAAGAATGGTCTACCTCAAGATTTGAAGACTATGAAACACATAAAAAGATTATGCATTATTCACATTTGGTGGTGGCAACAAATATAAAACTAGAGCTTATCGCGGGAAGAATACCTTCAAAAAAATTACTATGGTCAATTTCTATGGAAGAGCATGAAGCAATCATTGATGCATTGCAAAAAAGAGAGGATGCAGATGGTACAATGGACTAAGTAAATACAGGTAAATATAGTTTTGGTTTTATTTTGTCCTTTTAAATACATTAAATACATGTTTCGACATTGGTCAAGTGTGTTATTAGTTGAAATTGATTTAAATTGTTCTTTATATATCCTTAAGGCATAATCACAAAAAGGATCTAGTCCATGCAAATTCAACCTGCATAACATGGAATACTTGGTAAAAATAGGTACTATCGGGCTAAATTATATTTAAATACATGTTTTGATTACATATTGATATTTCTTGGACATTAATAGTTAAAATTGATTTATTGTCATTTTTTGTATCCCAAAGCCATCATTGCATTGATCTCATACTTTGAAACAAAAAGGAGAGGATGTCTGGATTCAACCTACAAACATGTGTGGAATACTTTTAAATGCATGTACTTGAGTTCTATACATATAGATAGTTTTATATAAATTAAAATATGTATGTTTTGATGATTTCATTGATATTGCTTGTACTTTTGATATCAGTCCAAGACCTACTACATTCTAGCCACCTATTTTAAGAGAGATGTTCTTGAGATGGCATATCCAAATTTTGTAAACATCATTTTGAGATGACATATATGTACATACATACTTACAAAATTAAACATACTCTATGTACTTCTATGTATCAAATCAATATTCTATATATTTAGGTGTATTATGACCCCTTAAGACATCCCCTTAAGACGTTCTATTATGACCCTTTTAGACATCCTCTTAATTAACATGTTCTATTATGACCCCTTTAGACATCCCCTTAAGACCCCTTAAGACATCCCCTTAATTAACACATTCTATTATGACCCCTTTAGACATCCCCTTAAGACATATTATAACCCCTTAAGACATCCCCTTAAGACGCTCTATTATGACCCTTTTAGACATCCCCTTAATTAACATGTTCTATTATGACCCCTTTAGACATCCCCTTAAGACCCCTTAAGACACCCCCTTAATTAACACGTTCTATTATGACCCCTTTAGACATCCCCTTAAGACATATTATAACCCCTTAAGACATCCCCTTAATTAACACGTTCTATTATGACCTCTTTAGACATCCCCTTAAGACATATTCTAACCCCTTAAGACATCCCTTTAAGACCCCTTTAAGACATCATCCCTTTAATCAACACGCTCTATTATGACCCCTTTTAGACATCCCCTTAAGACATTATAACCCTACACATCCTCCCCTTAAGACGCTCTATTATGACCCTTTTAGACATCCCCCTAATTAACATGTTCTATTGCACTTCTTTGTGACATCCCCTAAGACCCCTTAAGACACCCCTTAATTAACACGCTCTATTATGACCCCTTTAGACATCCTCTTTAAGACATATTATAACCCTAAGACATCCCCTTAAGACGTCGCATGATCCCTTTAGACACCCCCTTAAGACTATTATTTGTTTTGACAACTTCTTATAAATTAGTGTTAGATGAACTATTATTTATAGTATTTATTAATGCTTTTATTCTCTAATCTCTATGAAGTTGTTAGGGTTGTGATTAGAATTTTACTAGAGTTAGAATTGAACCCCATTCTAACTGTAGAATACTAGACTGAACCCTAACCTAACTGCTATTAGAACTCAACCCTTACCCTGTCCTAAAATTAATCTAAGCCTTATTTAGTATCTAACCCTAATTGAAACCTAACCCTAACTCTAGTTTGTGTCCTAATCCTAACCTTTACCCAAGCTTTGTCACCATAGCTTTAGCCTTAATTCATAGAAGAAAATTTTTTGTGGGTCATATTTCTATTTCTTATGTACACATAATTTGTAGATATTCTATTTTCTTGGTATTGACATGGAATAAGACTTTTATTCATTTTTCATACACTACACACAATCATAATATTCTAAATGGGAGAAACAATGATGAAATTAATTTTCCTTTGGATTGAGCTCCATATTCATCATTTTTAAAATTTATCATGTGTGTACACTACGTATTCATCTCCTAATGGTTACAATCATTTTACATATACACATTCTCATGTTATCATAATTTATATTTTTCTAATGATTACCTCTTTCCTTAATTTTTAGTACCAACACTTTTTTCCATTACTAGTGAGAAACTAATGGTGTCATTTTATAAATATGTACATTAGCTAATTATATCAATAGCTTGTTAGATTTTTTCACTATAAAGAATTTTATTTGCTTAAGAGTTTAGAGCAATGACTTTATTTTTCAATCTAGTTAAGGAAAAATTAAAGAATAAAATAACAAAGAATGGTGATATCCATGATATTCACAAGGTATAGGAATTCCAAGTGCACCAACAATGAGGTAAAATTCAATTTATAGAACTAAATAAGTAGGTAAATCCACATAAATTTTCTCTCATAAAATTAAAATTAATACATTAGAAGGAAAATATCTTGTTGTTCATTGAAAAGAAGATTAAACCTAAAATTATTCTACTAATTGTATTTTAGGACTATGATAAGAATCACTATAGTTTGATTATACAAGCCAAGAAACATAACAGGAAAAAACTGAGGAACAAATATATAATGTATAAGTAGAAATTTTGATTGTTGATGATCATAATAGAATAAATCCTAATTATATATTATTCAATACTTCTACACATTCCTATGTTGGTTTTGAACATGAAACTTAATTTCAAGATGCACATGCATACGATCAACAAAATAATAAAAATATTTTAAAACACATATAGCAAAGGTTAGCCATGATGGATGAACTTAAAGATATATATATATATATAAATTGAGTCATGGTAGGTTTAGATTGCATAGCAAGATTAACAAATGCAACATGGACACCAAAATTCAAGACTTAATATCTATAACCAAAGGTGATAATAGTATCATCAAGTTTTATATCAATAAAAAGTAAGCATATAAGTTAAATGTACACAACACTAAATAAGGGAATAATTTAGAAGTAATTTTTTAAAGATAACAAATAGTTATTCCTCATTAGGCCTTAAGAGACATAGAAAACTATTTTTTAATGGAATATTAAACTATCCAAATCTAGTGTCTAATGATATTAGGGACAAGATTCTTAAATCATAAGGTAATAAGACTATCATGGGGAATAAATTATTATGAATTAAATATAAACATTCAAAATGAACATGAATTCATTGTGATAATATCATAATTTTTTTTATGTATCCATGTGAACAAAGTGTAAGGGAGTTATATAGTACTTTTTTCCTTAATATCAACATTAATTTATGAAAAAGGATCAGGATTGTATTTAGGATACAATATGAAGATTTACTTGACTCAAAGTATGTTATTCATAATATAATACAATTATGAAGTCTTCACTAAATTTCACATTAATGTCCTATATTAATGTCTTGACTATGAACATAAAATGCATAAATGTACATGTGTAAATTAAAATTTCAAACAATAATAAAGTCCATAATTTATGTAACATGTTAAGTGCATGAAACCAATATATTAAGCGCATGAAATAAAGTCCAACAGAGTACATGAGAAACAAGAAATATAAAACACATAAAATCCATGTTTTGGCCAGGTCATATGCTTATTCTCTATAATCAAGGGCATCTTCACACCATCTTGGGACTATGTGGATGACACGAAACACTCATTGCATAAGAGAAAGATGAAATTAGATGTAAGATAATAAAAATAGTTTAATGACAATTTAATTTATAATCCATCATAAAAAGTTAAATTACCACCATATCTACATCACGGATGCTCAAAGTGCTTTGAAGAAATCTCTAAATTCTCTAAATCAATCTGCATGAAACAAGACAAAGAAATTTAGAAATTAGATGTTACAACTCTACAATTATTATTTTAATTCAGATTTAACTTTCGAGGTACATGCATATTTTAGTTATGCAAGTATTAGAGGTTGTGCACTGAGCTGCCTCTTGGGGCCTGTCTGTACATGTGCTCAACTCTGGGGATGTGTCTCATGCTATAAAAAGAAAAAGAATATGTGAAAATATCATATTAATATGTATATATTCAATTTTAAATTTATAGATTTCCTTCAAAATATAATAAAAGGAATTTAAATTACCATTTGATCTGAAACACTGCTCTACATGTCCTCTAGTGGTGTAACTATGTCTGGAGTTAGGGCTGAAAGTTGCACTAACAAAGTCCTACAAGATCAAAATTAAAGCATGTACAATTCAATTAGGTTAATATATACATATATATTCAAGTTTGCACATTTTTTGTAGAAAGTTTTGTAAACAACCTAGAAATCAGTGGCCTCACGAGTAACTGCAACATCAAATGTTTTCCCAATGCCCATTCTTATTGTGGTATCAACCTAGACATACATGTACATAGACATTTAAAGCTTATAATATTTACAAGTGTACATGCATGCATTTCATATATCTAGTGAATTCAAAACTCATAAAATTGTAACTGTGCTGGTAGGCTTTAAAAACAAATTTACAATATGAGTGTACCTACCCCTGATCTATGATGCCCAATAGTGGAGGAGTGCTTGACAATCCCTCAAGAGGAATCGACGTGGATGCCGATCGACTCACCTAAACCAACATAAATATTTCAAACATATGTGATTCAATTATAAATTTAAAACTCAGTTAAATAATTTATAGTTTCATATACAATTTTAAAATTGAAATCAAAATACCCACATAGGGTTGCCAAGTAGGTGGCGTATTGTATTTTCGTGGAATGAGTGATTTCCCTTGCATCCCGAAAGTGTCATCTGTACACCAAAATTTGATTGTTAAAATGTATTGCAAACTTTTCTTTGATATATACAACCATAAAAATTATTATAAAATGAACGTACATCTAGATGCATATTTATACCTGTGTCATAGTGTCCTCAGGGTGATGTTCTGCTATGAGGAACTCTACAAATGAACTAATGCGGCCAGATGAACCACCAGAATCTCCCCGTCCACCTGAACTAGGTGTAGCCTGATCAGGTCCATAGCATACTTGATGACAACTAGTACATATATGGGGGACGGGTCTCGACACTCCTGGAGCGGTACTCGGACCAGCTCCATAAAAAACTCCTCCATTATCATCATCATCTCTATGCTCCCCACTCGCTATCACAGAAGCTGATGATCAAGGTCTCCTGCGAGTGTACTAAGGGAACCTAATGTTGAGACCAGAGCTTGATGATGTACAGGTGCAGGAATGGTAGGACCAGGAGCAACAACAAGGGGTTGCACATGCATGGGGCATCGGGGATCAACCCTTGCCCCTAATCTCTATTGTGGCATGCCGCCACCAACACCCTGAAATGATCTAAAATCAAAATAATTGGGCTTTTTCCCCAAAACAAACTCTACATACAGTTTTCTCAAAAAATACAATGGGCACTCCCAATTAGCATGTGGGGGACTATCAAAAACCATATACCATCGATCCCAAAAATGTGAAATCATCTGCGGATGTATGCACCACCTCATGGATATCAGGGAAAAATAGGCACAAGACTTTTATTTCTCAAATCTCAGGAACAAAAGATTACACTAAACACATGCACTAAACAAGAACTTACAGTTAAAAGAGACTTGCAAACTTGTTCTTACACAAAGTGAACAACAACTACACAACAACTTGCAGGCAAAAGAGGCTCAACAATTTGTTATCACAAGTACAGTTAAAGAAAACAATGAGCAAACGCTCTTATTTATAGACAAGCAAGAGGTAGGGAACCCTACAATCCCCTTGCTTTTACAGCTCAGCTTGCCAACATGCAAGCACTTTATTTCTAAAACTAAAGAAGATAAACATCTAACCACCTATGAAAGCATAAAAGAAAGGGAATGCCAATGATCACAACTTGTTTTATTTCTCTTCTTCAAAGAGTAGATAAGAATTGAGGCGAGAATAGAAAGAAAGCTTCTAGATGATTTATGGTTTAAATCTCAATCACATCCACCAAAAAGAACTAGAAATTGTGTCTTTGCGAGGTGCATCAATACTATCTATAGAAAAAAATTTCTTTTCTAGGATTTCTTCGTCATTTGCAATCAATCTTAAAAAATCTTTGACCTTATTGGCCACTTTCTCGAACCTTCGTGACATCATGGAAATTGGAAAAGTTTTATGTTTTTCCTTCATCCACTTTTGTGCAAACTTCTTGTTGTATTTCTCCTTATGCATGTCCCATATTCTTTCACATTCTTCCTTGTAGATAGTAACACTTTCAGGCCAAGGTGGTATTGAGAAGCATTTTTCAATGATGTCTAGTTTCAGGCTACAAATCACTCTATCACCTACCTACTGAATCTCCCGTGTCATCGGATTATAATGCTTGATGCAAGCAATTACAAATTCCAGGCATTGCACTAAAATAGGAATGGATGTTGTTGCAAGTAGTTCGGAGTGACCAAGATGCTTGACTACAATGTTTCCTGCATTTTCCAATGCTTGCAAGTTGAATACTGGTTTGATGTGGTGCAAGTTAGTCTCAATTGTTTTGATGAAGTCGTGATATAGCACTCATTTGGTCTTGAACCCGAGGGAAGTGTACTCCATATCGAAAACCTTGCAGAATCACTGTAAACTCGCCTATATTCAAACAAGTTTTACACAACTTTCTAAATTTAGTTTGCTAGTTTTTCTTCTTTAAACAGACGAGTTTTTTCAAAAAAAAAATCTGAGATATGGGTTTTGTTTAGAATTTCATTACAAGAAGACCCAAATTGCCCGTTTTTGAAAATTTTGAGTTTTGAGTAAAAAAGTAGCAAACCCAAATTTCTTCAAATTTTCTTGAAAAAAGTTGGCATCTGGGTTTTGTCCAGAAGCGCATTCTGGATGAACCCAGTTGGTCAGATGTTGAAAATTCTGAAGGTTGATTGAAAAAGCAGCAAACCCTAGAATCTAAAATTTTCCTGAAAAAATTATGTCCTGGGTTTTGTTCAGAAGTATGTTTTAGATGAACCTAGATGATCAAATCTTCAAAATTTTGATGATTCCTTGGACATGCATGAAAAAGAAGCTGTTGCAACGTGAAAAAATTCTTCAAAAATTGTTTAGAATCATGAGTTGAGATGGCCCAGATCACTGAAAATTGATAACCTTGACCTCCTTCTTCAAAGAATTGATGTTCTGGATGAAAAAAGTGTGAAAAAGCAGGCTCCTTTGTATGCTAGTCTGAAAATTATGAAGAAATTAGCAAAAGCTTTAGCCTTTAAATTTTGAAATGAAGAATTTTGTATGTCTCCTCTTCTCTCTCTTTTTGATGCCACCTACAAAAATTATGAGGAATGAATGGCAAAGACATCTTAAATAAGTGTGAGGATGAGAAAATCTTCTTTCTTTTTTGCTCACTCCTTCAAACCCTAGCTTGAGCTTGTTCATCGAACTTAGATGTTTTTCTTCTCCATGAAATTTTGAAATTTTGAAAATTTGGCTAAGGCATGGTTTCTTGGGCACCCTTCTTGGAGTTAGTCATTTTCTGAGAGTTTTCAACTTTTTCTTGACTTTGAACCCCAGTTTGAATTTGATTTCCGCCCTCCAGATTTATCCTACAAACGAGCTGAATTGATTCATCATGAAGCTTGATGGAATCTGGCAAGATTGTTCTAGAGACAACTTTGGCTAAAAACTTCATTTTTCTCTTCAAAATCATGGGTGCCTATCTCGTTATGGGGCACCCAACTTTCCCAGTGTTAGCCATTTTTAAGTTCTTTAAGTTTTCTTGTTTCCCTTTGATCTTCTCATGAATTCTCAATTCCGGGAGCTAGATTGATCTAATCGGCTGACTGTCAGATTCATTAGATAGTTGAGAAGACTCTAAAAGGGGTGCCTAGGAGTGATGTCTCCTAAAAGCTGAATTTTGAGGGTCAAAAGCTTGGGCACCCCTGGCTAGCTAGGGTGCCCAACTCTTCCAAAGTTAGAATATTTTCTGTGTTTTTCACATTGCTCTTGACTTTTGTGATTTTGCTCATCTTTCTCCCTCTATTCCGCCTTCGATATCTGATCACTACCAACTCTGATTGACATGATGATTGCATTGGAGAGCTTGATCAAGTCTGAAGAGATCATGTTGGAGGTGTCGACTGCAAATTCATCCATTTAGGCCCTCAAAATTTTGGGCATCTATCTCCTTCTGGGGCGCCCAGTCCCTCCAGACTTAGTTATTTTTGCTTGATTTTCAACCTTCAGCTTTGAATCTTCATGTTATAGCTTTAGTTTGATATGGATTTGTTGGTGATTGACAAATTTGATGATCTAACGAATACATCCACTGTGAAGCTAGTAGGATCCTGCGGAGATTGGGCACATTTGCAAACCCTAACTACTGGATTTGGTGTTCCAAAAGGCTGGGTGCCCCTGGCCACCTGGGGCACCTAGAGTTCTAAGACTTAGAATATTTTCTATTATTTTCATGGTTTGCATTCTGCCACTTGGTTGAAACCTCTTTGTTTGATCTCAAATTTTGGAAGATTGGTTGATCTGATGACTGCACTGTCGGCCACACTATGGAGCTGAGAAGAATTTGAATAACATTGCCTAGGAGCACAAACCCTAATTTCACCATTTGATGCCTTGAAAAGTTGGGCACCCATCTCCTTCTGGGGCACCCATATCTTCCAGACTTTATTTTTATTTTGCAAATTTCAACTTCCTCCTTCGTTTGACGTGCTTTCCTTTGCCTTGCTCACCAGTGATGAAAAAATTTCCAAGGCATGAGAGTTTGGGTGCCTAGATTGAGCTGGGGCACCTGGAGTCTCCAGTCTTAGCCAAAATATTGCATTTTTCAACTTTCACAGTTTCCTTCTTCTGTCTTCATTCTATGTGCATGTCCAGTGTTTAAATGTTTGAATATGTCACTTGGCAGCTAATTGACCTCCATTAATGGCTTCACAATTCCTGAAATGCTTTCTGAAATTACAAAAAAGCATAACAGACCCACTAGGGAAAAATTGAATTTTTTTTATTCTGGTTGCACCAGCCTGATGAGGAGGTATTTTCAACCAATCAAAATACGTTTGAACCCTAATAGCCAAACTTTCTATTTATAGAAAATTTTGCTAGCATCTGTTTCAAAAGGAACCCAGAAAAACCTAGAAAAAGTTTATATTTTTAGAAAGTTTCTAGAAATAGCAATTTTCTTAAAAAGTAGGCCAAAAAATTGAGATTTGGGTTTTATAGACTTGGTCACTCTAAGCAAACCCAGATCATCAGATTTTGAAAATTTTGAGTTTTTGACCCTCATGCAAGACATGCAAACCCCAATTTCAACCTTTTTTTGATAATTTTGACAAGACTTTTACTCATTTATGCAAAATGCCTAAGTGTAGCAAAAATTTTAATTTGGGGTACACGATTTGGCTCTGTTTGGGGACCATGGCGTATACTTATGACATAGGAGAACCAAATAATCTTTGGAGTTTTGAAGCATTGACCAGTACCTTATCCATTGGGTATTGGAGTCAACAACATTTCCTAACTACCTATTGCAGGACTTTCAGTAAGTCACCTAGGACAAGACTTCCTAAAATCACCTAATAGTTGGACTTCCCTAAAAATCACCTAAAACATGACAAAACTGTTACGAAAGGGGAAACACAACATAATGAACACATTACAGAAAGGGGAAACACATCATGAAAACAAAAGAAAATTACTCCACCAAAGGATGTCATTTCTGCCTAAAAGGCTTTACTTTTCTTCTAATGGGTATCGCAGGAGGAAAATCTTCTGGGATGAAGATTCTCATATCTTCATATATCCAAGCAAAGGCACCTTGACAAAAAGTTAGAATATGGCGCAAGGAATGAAGTAGGTGCCACTGAGTCACCAACTTTGTTGTCATTCATCTTCGGGATGTCTCTATTGTCAATCTTTGGGATGTCTCTATTGTCAAACTCTTCAAACCAATCGATCACATTCCAAACCTTATTTCTATAATGTCGTAGATGATCCTTTTTGAGCTAGAAATATCCTTTGATTGGCTCATCAATTAGCTCCACATCCCCTTTAACACATAGGATTTCAATTACCATGTTTTTGACATTTTTGAGGCCCAAAAGAAGCACCTCTTCAGCTTCAATGAACTCCAATTGTAGCAATCCTTTAGCGGGGATGATCATTTTCCCTTCTATGAACCTACAGCTAAACAACCCCCATCTAAATGCATTTTCCATAACTTTGTATCCTCTTTCATGTTGGTATGTGGCGACTGATCATGCTATACTGTATAGCCCATGGTGTACTGTACACCCTGGCCCCCCTAAAATCTGGAAGCTTCTAAGCTTGGTAAAAAGGGGTTCGGATGGGTATTACTGAAGGATGAAAAACGCGATTATTCGCGAGATTGTAACAGGTTTTTTACTGGATAATAAAAGTATTGGATGGCTGCGGTTTGGTGGATGTAGCCCAGATTGGGTGAACCACGTTAAATTCTGTGTTATGATTTATTCTGTGATTGTTTTAGTTTCTTTGTTTTGTTAATTAAAATCTGCATTTAATTGTTAGATCTGCCATCTCTAACCCTAACATTTCAGTTTCTTTTCAAAACAAGCAATATTCTAGTCTTCAATTCCTATCTCTGACAGTGTTACATAATTACCAAGACCCATTTCTTGATATAGAGTTTGGGCTGGGGTGTTTTGGATTTTCACCACCATGAATTGGGATTTGGTTTCAGGTTCTATCTTGATTCTTCCTTCCTCCACAAGAATGGTTGCAAACGACCAATCTAACTGCATTTCAACACCGAGA
>VDFB02000002.1:161448903-161488418 GCA_007258455.2 Sequoia sempervirens | reverse complement strand
AGAAGCACATAATCAATATGAAAGAACTATTGAAGAAAATGATCAATTGTTTGCATCTAAAGATTATGATCGTGTTTCAAACCTTGTACAAGAAGGTAATTTTAATTTAATTTATTTCATTTTATTTTTCCTTATTAAGTTATTTTTTAATACTAAATTAGTTATATGGATATGCACAAGTTATTAAATCGAATTTTGTTAAGTGACATGTATGCTATTGCACCCGAAATGAAGAGCAAAATGTAATATTGGTTGTCTGCTGTGTGGAAACTAAACATAATTTGTTAACACCTCAAGAAGATGATGATGGCTTTCATTATCCAACAGGTACGGTGATCCCCTTAAGACACCTCCTTAAGCAAATTTTGATAACAAGTTTTAGATCCCCTTAAGCAATTTTTAGAACAAGTCTTTGATCCCCTTAAGTAAATTTTGAGAAGTTATTTGATGGTGGTTTTGAACATGTTTTCCAATAGGATCGGTGGTGGTTGTTGGAACTTGGCTACAAAAATACTTGAGAAGAAAGAATGGTCTACTTGCATTCGAAGACTATGAAACACATAAAAGATTATGCATTATTCACATTTGGTGGTGGCAACAAATATAAAACTAGAGCGGTATCATGGAAGACCTTCAAAAAAATTGCTATGGTCAATTTCTATGGAAGAGCATGAGGCAATCATAGATGCATTGCAAAAAAGAGAGGATGCAGATGGTACAATGGACTAAGTAAATACAGGTAAATATAGTTTGGGTTTTATTTTGTCCTTTTAAATACATTAAATACATGTTTCGACATTGGTCAAGTGTGTTATTAGTTGAAATTGATTTAAATTGTTCTGTTATATATCCTTAAGGCATAATCACAAAAGGATCTAGTCCATGCAAATTCAACCTAGACAACATGGAATACTTGGTAAAAACAGGTAATTATCAGTTAAACTATATTTAAATACATGTTTTGATTACATATT
This sequence comes from Sequoia sempervirens, assembly GCA_007258455.2. NCBI lineage: Eukaryota > Viridiplantae > Streptophyta > Pinopsida > Cupressales > Cupressaceae > Sequoia > Sequoia sempervirens. The sequence goes on along the minus strand of VDFB02000002.1, from coordinate 161,487,444 downwards.
GATATTGCTTGGACATAAATAGTTAAAATTGATTTATTGTCATTTTTTGTATCCTAAATCCATCATTGCATTGATCTCATACTTTGAAACAAAAAGGAGAGGATGCCTGGATTCAACCTACAAACATGTGTGGAATACTTTTAAATGCAGGTACTTGAGTTCTGTACATATAGATAGTTTTATATAAATTAAAATATGTATGTTTTGATGATTTCCATTGATATTGCTTGTACTCTTTTGATATCGTGTCCAAGACCTACTACATTCTAGCCACGAAGTTTGAGATGTTCTTGAGATGGCATATCCAAATTTTGTAAACATCATTTTGAGACACATATATGTACATACATACTTACAAAATTAAACATACTCTATGTACTTCTATGTATCAAATCAATATTCTATATATTTAGGGGTGTATTATGACTTTAAGACATCCCCTTAAGACGCTCTATTATGACCCTTTTAGACATCCCTCTAATTAACATGTTCTATTATGACCCTTGTATTATCCCCTTAAGACCCTCTTTTAAGACATCCCCTTAATTCAACACATTCTATTATGACCCCTTTAGACATCCCCTTAAGACATATTATAACCCTTTAAGACATCCCCTTAAGGCGTTCTATTATGACCCTTTTAGACATCCCCTTAATTAACATGTTCTATTATGACCCCTTTAGACATCCCCTTAAGACCCCTTAAGACATCCCCTTAAGACGTTCTATTATGACCCTTTAGACATTATCCCTTTAAGACATATTATAACCCCTTAAGACATCCTTCTTTAAGACGCTCTCTATTATGACCCCTTTAGACACATCCCCTTAATTAACATGTTCTATTATGACTTTAGAGATCCCCTTTTAAGACCCCTTAAGACATCCCTTAATTAACACGTTTTATTATGACCCTTTAGACATCCCCTTAAGACATATTATAACCCCTTAAGACATCCCCTTAAGACGTTCTATTATGACCCTTTTAGACATCCCCTTAATTAACATGTTCTATTATGACCCCTTTAGACATCCCCTTAAGACCCCTTAAGACATCCCCTTAATTAACACGTTCTATTATGACCCCTTTAGACATCCCCTTAAGACATATTATAACCCCTTAAGACGTTCTATTATGATCCCTTTAGACACCCCCTTAAGACGTCATTATTTGTTTTGACAACTTATAAATTAGTGTTAGATGAACTATTATTTATAGTATTTATTAATGCTTTTATTCTCTAATCTTCTATGGTATTGTTAGGGTTAGGATTAGAATTTTAATTAGAGTTAGAATTGAACCCCGATTCTAACTGTAATACTAATTGAACCCTAACCCTAACCGTTATTAGAACCCAACCCTTATTGAACCCTTACCTGCCCTAAAATTAATCCTATCCCTAAGCCTTGTTGTATCTAACCCTAATTGAAACCTAACCCCAACTCTAGTTGTGTCCTAATCCTAACCTTTACCCAAAGCTTTATCCTATAACCCTAACCTTAATTCATAGAGAAAATTTTGTGGGTCATATTTCTATTTCTTATGTACATAATTTATGTGATATTCTATTTTTTTTCTTGTTATTGACACATGGAGGCAAGACTTTTATTCATTTTTCATACACTACACACAATCATAATATTCTAAATGGGGGAAACAATGATGAAATTAATTTTCCTTTGGATTGAGCTCCATATTCATCATTTTTAAAATTTATCATGTGTGTACACTACGTATTCATCACCTAATGGTTACAATCATTTTACATATACACATTCTCATGTTATCATAATTTATATTTTTCTAATGATTACCTCTTTCCTTAATTTTTAGTACCAACACTTTTTTCCATTACTAGTGAGAAACTAATGGTGTCATTTTATAAATATGTACATTAGCTAATTATATCAATACCTTGTTAGATTTTTTCACTATAAAGAATTTTATTTGCTTAAGAGTTTAGAGCAATGACTTTATTTGTCAATCTAGTTAAGGAAAAATTAAAGAATAAAATAACAAAGAATGGTGATATCCATGATATTCACAAGGTATAGGAATTCCAAGTGCACCAACAATGAGGTAAAATTCAATTTATAGAACTAAATAAGTAGGTAAATCCACATAAATTTTCTCTCATAAAATTAAAATTAATACATTAGAAGGAAAATATCTTGTTGTTCATTGAAAAGAAGATTAAACCTAAAATTATTCTACTAATTGTATTTTAGGACTATGATAAGAATCACTATAGTTTGATTATACAAGCCAAGAAACATAACAGGAAAAAACTGAGGAACAAATATATAATGTATAAGTAGAAATTTTGATTGTTGATGATCATAATAGAATAAATCCTAATTATATATTATTCAATACTTCTACACATTCCTATGTTGGTTTTGAACATGAAACTTAATTTCAAGATGCACATGCATACGATCAACAAAATAATAAAAATATTTTAAAACACATATAGCAAAGGTTAGCCATGATGGATGAACTTAAAGATATATATATTAATAAATTGAGTCATGGTAGGTTTAGATTGCATAGCAAGATTAACAAATGCAACATGGACACCAAAATTCAAGACTTAATATCTATAACCAAAGGTGATAATAGTATCATCAAGTTTTATATCAATAAAAAGTAAGCATATAAGTCAAATGTACACAACACTAAATAAGGGAATAATTTAGAAGTAATTTTTTAAAGATAACAAATAGTTATTCCTCATTAGGCCTTAAGAGACATAGAAAACTATTTTTTAATGGAATATTAAACTATCCAAATCTAGTGTCTAATGATATTAGGGACAAGATTCTTAAATCATAAGGTAATAAGACTATCATGGGGAATAAATTATTATGAATTAAATATAAACATTCAAAATGAACATGAATTCATTGTGATAATATCATAATTTTTTTTATGTATCCATGTGAACAAAGTGTAAGGGAGTTATATAGTACTTTTTTCCTTAATATCAACATTAATTTATGAAAAAGGATCAGGATTGTATTTAGGATACAATATGAAGATTTACTTGACTCAAAGTATGTTATTCATAATATAATACAATTATGAAGCCTTCACTAAATTTCACATTAATGTCCTATATTAATGTCTTGACTATGAACATAAAATGCATAAATGTACATGTGTAAATTAAAATTTCAAACAATAATAAAGTCCATAATTTATGTAACATATTAAGTGCATGAAACCAATATTAAGCCCACATGAAATAAAGTCCAACAGAGTACATGATAAACAAGAACATAAAACACATAAATCACATGTTTGTGGTCAATGCCTCTATAATCAAGAGACCTCTTCACACCATGACTATGTGGATGACCTCAAACACTCGTACATAAGAGAAAGATGAAATTAGATGTAAGATAATAAAATGATTTAATGACAATTTAATTTATAATCCATCATAAAATTAAATTACCACCATATCTACACCGATGCCTGCCAAGAAATCTCTAAATTCTCTAAATCAATCTACATAAACAAGACAAAGAAATTCGAAATTAGATGTACAACTCTACACCATATTTTAATTCAATTTAACTCGAAATTATCATATTTTAATTGTACCGTATTCGAGGTTGTGCACTAGGCTCTTCTTCGGGACCTAGGCCCACATGCTCAACCACAGGATGTGTCTCATGCTATAAAAGAAAAGAATATGTGAAAATATCATTTAATATGTATATATTCAATGGAAAATTTATAATTCACTTTAAATATAAAAAAATTAAATTACCATTTGATCTAAAACCTGCTCTACATGTCCTCCTAGTGGTGTAACTATGTCCAGGTTAGGGCCGAAAGCTGCACTAACAAAGTCCCACAAGATCAAAATTAAAGCATGTACACCAATTAGGTTAATATATACATATATATTCAAGTTTGCACATTTTGTGTAGAAAGTTTTGTAAACAACCTAGAAATCAGCAACCCCACGAGTACCGCAACATCAAATGTTTGCCCAATGCCCATTCTTATTGTGGTATCAACCTAGACATACATGTACATAGACATTTAACGCTTATAATATTTACAAGTGTACATGCATGCGTTTCATATATCTAGTGAATTCAAAACTCATAAAATTGTAACTATACTAAAGTAAACTTTAAACAAATTTACAATATGAATGTACCTGCCCCTGATCTATGTCGCTCGATAGTGGAGGAGTGCTTGACAATCCCTCAGGAGGAATCGACGTGGATGCCGATTGAATCACCTAAACACACATGAATATTTGAAACATATATGTGATTCAATTATAAATTTAAAACTCAAGTTAAATAATTTATGATTTCATATATAATTTTAAAAATTGAAATCAAAATACCCCATAAGGGTTGCCAAGTATGACTGGTGTCAATGTATGTACTCGTGGAATAGATGATTTCCCTTGCATCGAAAGTGTCATCTGTACACCAAAAAATTTGATTGTTAAAATGTATTGCAAACTTTTCTTTGATATATACAACCATAAAAATTATTATAAAATGAACGTACATCTAGATGCATATTTATACCTATGTCATAGTGTCCTCGGTAATGTTCTGCTATGAGGAACTCTACAAATGAACCAATGCACCAGATGAACCACCAGAATCTCCCCACCACCAACTAGGCGTAGCCTGACAGTCCATAGCATACTTGATGACAACTAGTACATATATGGGGACCGTCCACACTCCCCGAGCGGCACTCAGCTCCATAAAACTCCTCCATTATCATCATCATCTCTATGCTCCCCACTGCTATCACAGCGACATGATCAAGGTCTCCCGCGAGTGTACTAAGGGAACCTAATGTTGAGACCAGAGCTTGATGATGCAGGTAAAGGAATGGAGGACCAGAGCAACAACAAGGGCCAGACATGCATGGGGCATCGGGATCAACCCTTGCCCCTAATATCTCAAGTGGCATGCCGCCACCAACACTCAAATGATCTAAAATCAAAATAATTGGGCTTTTTCCCCAAAACAAACTCTACATACAGTTTTCTCAAAAAATACAATGGGCACTCCCAATTAGCATGTGGGGGACTATCAAAAACCATATACCATCGATCCCAAAAATGTGAAATCATCTGCGGATGTATGCACCACCTCATGGATATCAGGGAAAAATAGGCACAAGACTTTTATTTCTCAAATCTCAGGAACAAAAGATTACACTAAACACATGCACTAAACAAGAACTTACAGTTAAAAGAGACTTGCAAACTTGTTCTTACACAAAGTGAACAACAACTACACAACAACTTGCAGGCAAAAGAGGCTCAACAATTTGTTATCACAAGTACAGTTAAAGAAAACAATGAGCAAACGCTCTTATTTATAGACAAGCAAGAGGTAGGGAACCCTACAATCCCCTTGCTTTTACAGCTCAGCTTGCCAACATGCAAGCACTTTATTTCTAAAACTAAAGAAGATAAACATCTAACCACCTATGAAAGCATAAAAGAAAGGGAATGCCAATGATCACAACTTGTTTTATTTCTCTTCTTCAAAGAGTAGATAAGAATTGAGGCGAGAATAGAAAGAAAGCTTCTAGATGATTTATGGTTTAAATCTCAATCACATCCACCAAAAAGAACTAGAAATTGTGTCTTTGCGAGGTGCATCAATACTATCTATAGAAAAAAATTTCTTTTCTAGGATTTCTTCGTCATTTGCAATCAATCTTAAAAAATCTTTGACCTTATTGGCCACTTTCTCGAACCTTCGTGACATCATGGAAATTGGAAAAGTTTTATGTTTTTCCTTCATCCACTTTTGTGCAAACTTCTTGTTGTATTTCTCCTTATGCATGTCCCATATTCTTTCACATTCTTCCTTGTAGATAGTAACACTTTCAGGCCAAGGTGGTATTGAGAAGCATTTTTCAATGATGTCTAGTTTCAGGCTACAAATCACTCTATCACCTACCTACTGAATCTCCCGTGTCATCGGATTATAATGCTTGATGCAAGCAATTACAAATTCCAGGCATTGCACTAAAATAGGAATGGATGTTGTTGCAAGTAGTTCGGAGTGACCAAGATGCTTGACTACAATGTTGCCTGCATTTTCCAATGCTTGCAAGTTGAATACTGGTTTGATGTGGTGCAAGTTAGTCTCAATTGTTTTGATGAAGTCGTGATATAGCACTCATTTGGTCTTGAACCCGAGGGAAGTGTACTCCATATCGAAAACCTTGAAGAATCACTGTAAACTCGCCTATATTCAAACAAGTTTTACACAACTTTCTAAATTTAGTTTGCTAGTTTTTCTTCTTTAAACAGACGAGTTTTTTCAAAAAAAAAATCTGAGATATGGGTTTTGTTTAGAATTTCATTACAAGAAGACCCAAATTGCCCGTTTTTGAAAATTTTGAGTTTTGAGTAAAAAAGTAGCAAACCCAAATTTCTTCAAATTTTCTTGAAAAAAGTTGGCATTTGGGTTTTGTCCAGAAGCGCATTCTGGATGAACCCAGTTGGTCAGATGTTGAAAATTCTGAAGGTTGATTGAAAAAGCAGCAAACCCTAGAATCTAAAATTTTCCTGAAAAAATTATGTCCTGGGTTTTGTTCAGAAGTATGTTTTAGATGAACCTAGATGATCAAATCTTCAAAATTTTGATGATTCCTTGGACATGCATGAAAAAGAAGCTGTTGCAACGTGAAAAAATTCTTCAAAAATTGTTTAGAATCATGAGTTGAGATGGCCCAGATCACTGAAAATTGATAACCTTGACCTCCTTCTTCAAAGAATTGATGTTCTGGATGAAAAAAGTGTGAAAAAGCAGGCTCCTTTGTATGCTAGTCTGAAAATTATGAAGAAATTAGCAAAAGCTTTAGCCTTTAAATTTTGAAATGAAGAATTTTGTATGTCTCCTCTTCTCTCTCTTTTTGATGCCACCTACAAAAATTATGAGGAATGAATGGCAAAGACATCTTAAATAAGTGTGAGGATGAGAAAATCTTCTTTCTTTTTTGCTCACTCCTTCAAACCCTAGCTTGAGCTTGTTCATCGAACTTAGATGTTTTTCTTCTCCATGAAATTTTGAAATTTTGAAAATTTGGCTAAGGCATGGTTTCTTGGGCACCCTTCTTGGAGTTAGTCATTTTCTAAGAGTTTTCAACTTTTTCTTGACTTTGAACCCCAGTTTGAATTTGATTTCCGCCCTCCAGATTTATCCTACAAACGAGCTGAATTGATTCATCATGAAGCTTGATGGAATCTGGCAAGATTGTTCTAGAGACAACTTTGGCTAAAAACTTCATTTTTCTCTTCAAAATCATGGGTGCCTATCTCGTTATGGGGCACCCAACTTTCCCAGTGTTAGCCATTTTTAAGTTCTTTAAGTTTTCTTGTTTCCCTTTGATCTTCTCATGAATTCTCAATTCCGGGAGCTAGATTGATCTAATCGGCTGACTGTCAGATTCATTAGATAGTTGAGAAGACTCTAAAAGGGGTGCCTAGGAGTGATGTCTCCTAAAAGCTGAATTTTGAGGGTCAAAAGCTTGGGCACCCCTGGCTAGCTAGGGTGCCCAACTCTTCCAAAGTTAGAATATTTTCTGTGTTTTTCACATTGCTCTTGACTTTTGTGATTTTGCTCATCTTTCTCCCTCTATTCCGCCTTCGATATCTGATCACTACCAACTCTGATTGACATGATGATTGCATTGGAGAGCTTGATCAAGTCTGAAGAGATCATGTTGGAGGTGTCGACTGCAAATTCATCCATTTAGGCCCTCAAAATTTTGGGCATCTATCTCCTTCTGGGGCGCCCAGTCCCTCCAGACTTAGTTATTTTTGCTTGATTTTCAACCTTCAGCTTTGAATCTTCATGTTATAGCTTTAGTTTGATATGGATTTGTTGGTGATTGACAAATTTGATGATCTAACGAATACATCCACTGTGAAGCTAGTAGGATCCTGCGGAGATTGGGCACATTTGCAAACCCTAACTACTGGATTTGGTGTTCCAAAAGGCTGGGTGCCCCTGGCCACCTGGGGCACCTAGAGTTCTAAGACTTAGAATATTTTCTATTATTTTCATGGTTTGCATTCTGCCACTTGGTTGAAACCTCTTTGTTTGATCTCAAATTTTGGAAGATTGGTTGATCTGATGACTGCACTGTCGGCCACACTATGGAGCTGAGAAGAATTTGAATAACATTGCCTAGGAGCACAAACCCTAATTTCACCATTTGATGCCTTGAAAAGTTGGGCACCCATCTCCTTCTGGGGCACCCATATCTTCCAGACTTTATTTTTATTTTGCAAATTTCAACTTCCTCCTTCGTTTGACGTGCTTTCCTTTGCCTTGCTCACCAGTGATGAAAAAATTTCCAAGGCATGAGAGTTTGGGTGCCTAGATTGAGCTGGGGCACCTGGAGTCTCCAGTCTTAGCCAAAATATTGCATTTTTCAACTTTCACAGTTTCCTTCTTCTGTCTTCATTCTATGTGCATGTCCAGTGTTTAAATGTTTGAATATGTCACTTGGCAGCTAATTGACCTCCATTAATGGCTTCACAATTCCTGAAATGCTTTCTGAAATTACAAAAAAGCATAACAGACCCACTAGGGAAAAATTGAATTTTTTTTATTCTGGTTGCACCAGCCTGATGAGGAGGTATTTTCAACCAATCAAAATACGTTTGAACCCTAATAGCCAAACTTTCTATTTATAGAAAATTTTGCTAGCATCTGTTTCAAAAGGAACCCAGAAAAACCTAGAAAAAGTTTATATTTTTAGAAAGTTTCTAGAAATAGCAATTTTCTTAAAAAGTAGGCCAAAAAATTGAGATTTGGGTTTTATAGACTTGGTCACTCTAAGCAAACCCAGATCATCAGATTTTGAAAATTTTGAGTTTTTGACCCTCATGCAAGACATGCAAACCCCAATTTCAACCTTTTTTTGATAATTTTAACAAGACTTTTACTCATTTATGCAAAATGCCTAAGTGTAGCAAAAATTTTAATTTGGGGTACACGATTTGGCTCTGTTTGGGGACCATGGCGTATACTTATGACATAGGAGAACCAAATAATCTTTGGAGTTTTGAAGCATTGACCAGTACCTTATCCATTGGGTATTGGAGTCAACAACATTTCCTAACTACCTATTGCAGGACTTTCAGTAAGTCACCTAGGACAAGACTTCCTAAAATCACCTAATAGTTGGACTTCCCTAAAAATCACCTAAAACATGACAAAACTGTTACGAAAGGGGAAACACAACATAATGAACACATTACAGAAAGGGGAAACACATCATGAAAACAAAAGAAAATTACTCCACCAAAGGATGTCATTTCTACCTAAAAGGCTTTACTTTTCTTCTAATGGGTATCGCAGGAGGAAAATCTTCTGGGATGAAGATTCTCATATCTTCATATATCCAAGCAAAGGCACCTTGACAAAAAGTTAGAATATGGCGCAAGGAATGAAGTAGGTGCCACTGAGTCACCAACTTTGTTGTCATTCATCTTCGGGATGTCTCTATTGTCAATCTTTGGGATGTCTCTATTGTCAAACTCTTCAAACCAATCGATCACATTCCAAACCTTATTTCTATAATGTCGTAGATGATCCTTTTTGAGCTAGAAATATCCTTTGATTGGCTCATCAATTAGCTCCACATCCCCTTTAACACATAGGATTTCAATTACCATGTTTTTGACATTTTTGAGGCCCAAAAGAAGCACCTCTTCAGCTTCAATGAACTCCAATTGTAGCAATCCTTTAGCGGGGATGATCATTTTCCCTTCTATGAACCTACAGCTAAACAACCCCCATCTAAATGCATTTTCCATAACTTTGTATCCTCTTTCAGTCTCTTTTCAAAACAAGCAATATTCTAGTCTTCAATTCCTATCTCTGACAGTGTTACATAATTACCAAGACCCATTTCTTGATATAGAGTTTGGGCTGGGGTGTTTTGGATTTTCACCACCATGAATTGGGATTTGGTTTCAGGTTCTATCTTGATTCTTCCTTCCTCCACAAGAATGGTTGCAAACGACCAATCTAACTGCATTTCAACACCGAGATCTCTGCAAAAGTTCCAGCTCAACAACATCCTGTAGCTAGGTGGAATGCAAACTAGTAGGATGGTCATTTTTATCTTCTTCTCTGGGAAAGATGCCAACCTTATTTTCAGAGTGTCCTTCAATTGTCCGACCAACAACACCAACTCAGATTAAAGTGAATAGAGCTCATGTTCTAAGTTTATGTGCACAAGAGTCCCAATGCTTTCATCACTTGTAGAGGCATGATGTTGTCTGAGGCTCCTGAATCAATAATGCAATTGCTCAATTTGAATCCTCCTATATAGAAAGATATATAGAAAGGTTTGTGATTTTCATTCATGGGAACAGATGATTCGAGCAATGTAGGTTGAATTGAAGCTTCTTTCTTTACATGTATTATTTTTTCCAACTACTTAGGATGATCACGAAGATACTCCAACTGTGAAATTTCAACCTTGGTCTTCATCATGGAATTTACAATGTCAAAATTTGATGGAGATGGGTCTTGAGTAGCCACTTTACCATTCTCTTGTTCTTTAGCTCTCCGCCTCTCTTCTTCTTCCTTTTGTGCTTGCAAGTGCAAAGCACCTGTAAACACAGGCAAAGAGTGTCTTTTGTGATTTGCTGCAAGAGAGTAGTGGCGTAGGTATTCTTTTTCTTCAACAATGGGTTCACTTTGAAGGTATCCCAGAGTGGAGTCTCCATCGAAGTTGTTCGTCTTTGGTAAGACAACATCCGAACTTGGTGTTGGGACAAAACTGGAAATGGGTGCAACATCAGCATATCCCATAATTTGGTTCATTCTTAAATTCTCTGGACATGTAGAACCTGTATGTGCATCACTATATACAATGTGTTGATGATGATAAACAATGTGGCATCATCTTTTCACAAACATAAAGAAGACTTGTAGTTTTTTAGACTACATGACACATTTCAATGTGTTGATCATAATAAACAATCATTAACCACTTGACTAAAATTTTGAAATCTTGATTGATCGTTATTCATTTTTACATGCAAACATTCAGGCTTATACAACCTTTTGATTATGTTTTAACCTTTTTCCAATTGGAGCCACCAATATATTTGTAGTTAATTTGCATAGAATCTTTTTCCTTTAACTAGTGGTTGTTTCAGGACCCATGAATCCTCCTTTTGTATCAATCTCTTCTATGAAGATTCTTTGATCTTTCTATAAACAACATCCATTTAATAGTTCTACAATGAATGGTGATTTATCCTTTGATACACAGCAAGTTAAGAAACTAACTTCCCAAGAATGAAACCTCAAACAAGTTTGATTGAAGAAAGATACCAACACCTCTTCCAGACACCTCTACAATACATTGTTCACACACTAGTGAACACAACTTCTTTGACACAACGATCCAACACACCAAATTTTGAATATAAAATCTCTAGATTCTTTTGATCACAATATCCAAAATGTATAGGTAGATCTCTAACATAGAAGAAATGGATAACAACACCAAAACACTACTTTGTAACCCAAAGCACACTTTTCCTTTTTTTATCAATTTTTCTCAAAAGAAAATGGAAAACACACACCAAGAACACATCGTCATCACCTTCATCACCTCCTCAACTCTAGACATAAGCTTATCTAAAGAATACTATAGGTTGACACCTATAGCTTACTAATGACAACATAATGCAACTAATCAAAGCATTGAATCAATGTGACAACACATACTCTTGCAACAATCTTCCTCTAATATAGTTGACACCAATAACAACAAGCTTGTTGACATCAATGACAACACCAATGGCTCATACTTGCAACAGATGGTTTAATTTGAAACACTCATTTTCCTTTTGCAACAATTTTGATTTTTCTTGTAAACCATCTTTCCTCTTATTTGCCTCATCAAACAAAGTTAAGTTTTCTTTTGAACAACTCTTGATTTTTCAAACTCTTTTAAATTTACTATCAATTGTGAATTAGATTTCTTAATTTCCATCACTTCTTCCTCGAAAATATATTTTTCCTTCTTTACACTTTTTCCTATCTTTCCCATTGAAACAAATGACTCACCATCCTCTCTCTTAGTACCTACAGTTTTCAGAACAACACTTGACAATCTCTTGCAATTTCCATTAGACAAGCTTCTGTGACTCTACCACCTTCTCTAATTCTCCTACTGATGGAAAACAATGTGCATTAAATATGTGCACAAACAAAAAATGACCTTTATTGACTTGGGAAATTTTCTTTATTGTTCAAAAATAACGATCTCCTTTGGTCGTTCAACTTCAGCCTTCTGAATAATTGTTGTGACTTTGATTGGCATGCTATTTCGCTTCAAAAGAGTTACGAACCCTCATTGTCAGATTGTTTTAATATCAACATACTTGGAGACACTTCCATAGTCTATCTTTTCCTTTATTAGATCTTCTCATAACATTTATGAAGTCTTATTCTTTGACTGTAGCTTTATTCACTCTTCTAATAACATTTTTTATGTCTTCTTCTTTGACTATGACTATCATATCCTCTTAGGTGTTTCTATAGCGATCTCATGATCTTCAGCAATAGCCCTTCAATCCTCCCCAAATCGATAACTTATACTATGGAGACCTACACAAAATGCTTTTGTAATTTCCTTCACACATATTCTATTCTCCTTCCTTTGACTAGTGATCACTTTTCTACGATTAGCTTGTTTGCTTCAGGGATAAACATTGCCACAACCTTTAATCTCCTTTGGGAGTGGCTGGCTTTTCTCCTTCAACTTTTTCCTTTAACTGGTAGCTATTGCAAGACCTATGACTTCTGCTTTTCTATCAATCTCTTGTGTGAATATTCTTTGGTATTTCTACAATTGACCTCCCTTTAAAAATTCTCCAATCAATAGCAATTTATCTTTTCAAGGATGTATGTATAATGTTTAATGAACTATAATCTTCCTTCTCCTTCGATCCTTCATATAGAGACAAATTTGTCTTGAAAATTAATAATATTTTGATGTCTTTGACCTCCTTGAATGTTATAGTTTGCTTTGCTGCAATCTACCCACGATCTCTCAATGATCTTTTTTTGTCACTTTGAATCTTTTTGAACGTATTCCAAGAAGCATGGTGCTCAAAATCTTCAAGTTCAATTATTTCCCAATTAACCTGCTTTGATATCGAATTTAGTGTTTTAAAAGATAGAGAATAAAACTTGGATTGGAACAACAAACATAAATTGATAACATCGACACAAATAGTTCTTCTATTTATAAAAAGGATTACATGGATTTCAACATACGTAGCTCAATATAGAGGTCTTTTTCAAACTTACAAACTAAATAGTGAGGGGAACTCTTTACAGAGATCACACACAATAAAATAGATAGATTGCATAGCTTTTAAGGAAAATAAAATGGTAAAAGTATGGAAATTGCTATGTATTTAAAATCAGTAAAAGCATTAAAAACAAATTTAGAATTTCTATCTAAAGAACTCCAATTGAATGGTTGGCATCACCTACCTTATCTTTATTTGCACACTTGGTATAGCTATTGAACAATAAACTATGAGATTTTTCATCGCTCATAATTTTGAAAAAAGTTTCCAATGTTTTGTATTTCAAAAGAGAAAGGAACGAGGTTTTAGAAATGGACACTACAATCATTGGAAGGCAATTGATTGAGGATTTTAAAGGAGCTTGCAATTATAAGGATCACAATTTACAAAGAAGAAGGCTTTTAAAAGGTGTGTCGTAGAAATTCAAATACAAAGGAGAATCATTTTTTTAGAAGATTGATGCAATAGTTGGAATATGCCAAATAGAATTTGGTGTTTAAATCAGCTATACAAGGAGGAATTATTTGGAACATTCCAAATGATTTGAGCAATGTAGGCTGAATTGAAGCTTCTTTCTTTGCATGTATTATTTTGTCCAATTGCTCAGGATGATCACAAAGATGCTCCAACTGTGAAATTTCAACCTTGGTCTTCATCATGGAATTTACAATGTCAAAATTTGAAGGAGATGGGTCTTGAGCAACCACTTTAGCATTCTCTTTTTCTTTAGCTCTCTGCCTCTCTTCTTCTACCTTTTGTGCTTGCAAGTGCAGAGCACCTATAAACACAGGCAAAGAGTGTCTTCCGTGATTTGTTGCAAGAGAGTAGTGGCGTAGGTATTCTTTTTCTTCAATAATGGGTTCACTTTGAAGGTATCTCAGAGCGGAGTTTCCATTGAAGTTGCTCATTTGTGGTAAGACAACATTCGATCTTGGTGTTGGGACAAAACTGGAACTGGGTGCAGCATCAACATATCCCATAATCTGGTTCATTCTTAATTTATTTGGATATGTAGAACCAGTATGTGCATTAGTATAAACAATGTGTCGATCATGATAAACAATGTGGCATCATCTTTTCACGAACATAAAGAAGACTTGTAGTTTTTCAGACTACATGACACATTTCAATGTGTCTATCATAATAAACAATCATTAACGACTTGACTGAAATTTTGAAATCTTGATTGATCATTATTCATTTTTACTTGCAAAAATTTAGGCTTATACAACCTTTTGATAATGTTTTAACCTTTTGCCAATTGGAGCCATCAATATATTCGTAGTTAATTTGCATAGAATCTTTTTCCTTTAACTAGTGGTTGTTTCAAGACCCATGAATCCTCCTTTTGTATCAATCTCTTCTATGAAGATTCTTTGATCTCTTCTATGAATCCTTATGCATTGACGACTTTGTATTAAAAAATAGTGATCTAATTTCTTCAACCTCTTTTAGGGGTATTGTCTCCTTCGCTGCTATCTACACATTATCTCAACTATATTTCTCTTCCAGTTTGAATCTTTTCAAAACTATTCTAAGAAGCTTGGCACTCACAATCTTCAACTTCAATTCTTTTGTGATCAACCTGCTCTGATGCCAAATATAGTTTTGCAAAACACAAACAATAAAACTCAAATTGTAATAACGATTACAAATTGATATCAGACACAAATAATTCTTCTATTCATAAAATGGACTACATGGATTACAACATAATGCACCTCAATATAGGTCTTCTTCAGATTTAGAAACCAAGTGGCATGGGGAGCTCTTTATAGAGATCAAAACCCCTAAAATAGATACATTTTCATGCATCATCCACCATACTCACCTTTGATGCTAAGTGGACTCATGAAATGAATATTTGCAACCCACTATGCAATATTATCATCACTTTTGTACGTGAAAACTGTATAGACACACTTAGTAACATGAACTTGTTGTATAAGTCAAGTACCCATTACTTATTTCTCTCCTTGAGAAATGAGAAGATTTTCGCATGTTTTCTATAACATAAAGAAGACTTGTAATCTTTCAAACTATATGACACCTTTCAATGTGCTAATCATAACAATCAATGATTAGGCACTTGACTCACTTTTTCAAACCTTCTTCAACTATTATTTATTTTTACATGTGAACATTTTATCTTATACAATCTTTTGAATATATTTGTAACCTTTTTCCAGTTGAATCCGTTAATCCATTTATAATTAATCCGAACAAAATCTTTCTTAGATTGTTCTTTCCTCTCTATTCCAACATGAATTTTAAAATTATTCTTCAATCCATAAATAGAAGAAGGACGAAGAGTGCATAACTTTTATTTTTTACATCATCCAAGTAACAATGAGAACATTGCATGCATTCAATTCCTTGAGATAATTTCCAACCTATAACATATGTGACATCATTTATATCTCTCTTACTATATCGAAGGGCTTCATTCTTTGGCCTCACAATTGGTTGAATTATTTCTCTAATTCCTTGTCCATGCTCTCCCAAACCTTTTACATCATAGCCCATTTTATTTTAACACTAGTGACTTATTTTGCAAGATTCTCAATTGGACACAAATATTACATCTTTCTTTCCCATACTCATTAAAATCTACTACCAATTGTGGAGGATTTATGGATGTTGGAAGGGGAGTTCAATTCTCCACATGGTATCCTTTAGAAAAGAAATGAGGTTTAGATGATTTCTCTAATAGTATTATAGATCTAGTGAGATTCGTTAATTCTACGGGCCTATAGGATATTCCTTTGTCCGGGTCACTCTTTACCTGGTCGAATAGATAACAGGGTAACCACCTTATTCAAGTATATTTAGATCGCTTCTTGATTTCTTGAAATTGGAGCACTCTTCCAGTTCTTACCCTTATTGCTCTCCAAAGAACAAGTTTGGATCATAGTGTCCTCCTCCTTAATTGGGATTCCAAAGTAGTTAAAGGACCTTTCCCTTTCAGCTATGAGATAATGTTGATCCGCCACTCTGATTTTAGAGACATTATGGAAAGATGGTGGAATGAGCCATGTAATCGCACCCCTATGTTTTTCCTGACCCATAAACTTGAAAAAGTTAAAGAATGTGTCAAAGGCTAGAATAAATATTCGTTTGGAAATATCTTCCACACTAAGAAACATTTAAGATTAAAGATCAAGGAAATTCAGGATTTGATGGAGCAGGGTGGAGTTGAGGAAACCATTTACAAAGAAGAATGAGATCTAAGTTCATACAATGGTTGAAAATAAATATAAAAGATGAAATTTTCTAGAAACATAAATCGAGGATACAATGGTTGTCAGAAGGTGACAAAAATACAATATTTTTCATCAATCAACCCTAAAACAAAGCAACAGAAATAGGATTAGATCTCTAAAAAAAGATAATGGGCTAATTTTGGAAAGGGAAGATGATATTGCTAAAGAATTTGTCTTGTTCTTTTGAAATTTTCAAAGCACGCTCAAGGCTGGCCAGCCATTTCTCTTTGTTGTGCTTAAAAAAAGTTGGATTGAAGGGAAGAGTTCTTAATTTAATTACCTCATGTGTGACAACTCCAAAATGCTCAGTTTTGGTTTGGGTATTTGAAGGATAAAATTGTTCAATAAAGCCTTGAAGAGCACAAAGATATACTAAGAAGGGGAGGGGGAGAGGGGGGGAGAGTGAATCGGTATATCTATAAAATTTTACCCTTTACAACCTTTATCAACATCAAATTCAAACACAAATCAACTATGCAAGAATCTCACAATATGAACAAGTTGACACCAATATTTTACGTGGAAACTCTTGCGGGACAAAACCATGGTACAAACAATGTACTTTATGAATTAAATAAACTTTTACAATGAATGTAGGCACCAACCTACTTGAATCACCAATTTGTATTTTAGTAGGCACCAACCTACAAAGAGCACCAACCCTTAATCATGATTTAGTAGGCACTAACCCCTAATGTTCGTAGGCACCAACCTATCGGAAGCTCCAACTCCCACTCGCCAAGCACCAACTTAGCAAGAATAATAACTTGAATGAATTTTGTGTTCCACCTTCAATATTGCTTCTTCAACGGATGATGGACTTTACAATCTTCTTGAAAGATATTCAAATAAATCTTTTACAACATCTGCATTTAAATGCTTCTTTCAAATCTTCCTTTGATGATCTCCTCTTTATTTTCTTCCTGAATTACATATACAAATGTATCTTCTTTTATATCTGTATAAATCTGCACACACACACATATATATATATATATAACTGCTGCAAATTCTTCTTTATTCTGCCCTTTATACACTGAAAAGCTACTCCACAAACTTGATCAAGCCTTAAAAATACTTCTCTTAATAAATTTTTGTCTCTTCCTGAATTTGAATGATATCAACTTTGTCTCAGATTCAACAATCTACCCACCAGCTTATATCTTCTTATTCAATGTTTTTGTTTTTTTTTCATACACAACTCATATGCCATATATATCTGCTTGGTTTTAATCCTCCAATCTGCTCCTCTGATAATTTATCTTTTATTCTATTCTACAGCACACACTTCCAATCTTCAGATAAAATACATCTTTATGCACTCTTCTTAATCAAGAATTTGATCTCTATTCTTCAAAAATCCGCTTCTATAATTTAGCTTTTTCTACGTCCATAATGTAGTCTAGATGATATACATTTTTTCGCCCAGCACTCTCTTCACCTGATTGTATTTCAAAGATATGGCATTAATTTTCACATACTACTACCACCTGCTTACGACTCAAGGATGAAGCTTTTTATTCCACACCTTACTACACCCAATTGTGATTTAAAGATAAATCATTTATTCCACACACTCCAGCACACTTCAATCTGATTTGACTTCATATATGTATATTGATCAACCTTTGCAACATTTTGTGAAAGGTTGCATCATTTCAAATCTGACTTTTCTGTTTTGCCTTTTCAATGCTAATCACACCATTTCGGAAAATTTAATTACACCCCTTCAGATTTCTTAAATCGTACCACTTTACCTTTAATAAATCTGATATATACACTTTGATCTCTTTTAGAAATAATTGTTCTTCAAAAGAAATCGTTGCCTTGTGATTTTTCTTTTAGACTTCAGATGTATAATAAATCGCACCATTTTCAAATCGCACCTTAATCACTATTATTTTTTTGATTACATCTTTTTTGTTTATTAAAATCTGTGTGTAAGACACGTCTCTTCAGGCATATGAATGATCATCTCTTTTCAAGAGCCAATCGAATGAGTATATTTCTTTGGTGATGCATCTAGAAGAAAACCGAATCATATGAACACGTCTTTTGATTAATCACCTTGTTTATTGATGTCGTCTTATCTGGAAATGAACACGTGCTTTCAAGTTTTTATGCTTTTTGGAGATCGCATCTGCTCATGTAAGAATACGTCTTTTGGTTGTTTAAGTTTCCAGAACATTTGTTATGTCATAACAAATCACAAATCGGATTTGTTAGAATAAACAATTCGTTCTTCTCAAGATTTTGATCTGTAGATGTTTATTCATTCAAATTTCAAATCTTTTGATATTGGATTACTCTGGCTGTAGCAATCTTCAGATCTTGCTCCACAATACTAACAATATTAGCCGATCTGATTGTAACCATGAACATTAACATCTCTGATTTTATTTTGGCTTTGTCAACAATTCCAATTCTGAATATCATCACAGGCAGTAATCTGAGTGTTCTTCTTTGTTGTGACATCAACTATGATGATTTGATTTCCTTTCATCTATTTTTATGCTCCTTACAAGTCTTCCTTCAACATTTCTTTAATGGTCTTTCTCATTTGAAGATCTACATGTGTCTTTCTTTTTCCTAACTCTTTTTGTATGATCATATTTTTGACAACAAAATCCTTCATGACTTTGCCATCAATGACAACATTTCCAACAAGCCTTAGTGGCAAAAATGAGATGGTTCTTTTTGGAAGGAGCTAAAGACTAGGTCGTGATCCTAAGAACAACATACTTGAGAAACTTGGACCGAGGCTGCTTCTTATGGGAAGAAGAACTCCCTTATGGATTTGTCTTTTGGAACAATTTGCTCAAGATAAGAGGAACACTAAAACAAGGAGTGCAAAAGAGAATAGGGAATGGAGAAAAGTCTGATTTTTAGGAGTATGCTCGAACAAATTGTGCTTCCTTATCATCAAATAATAATCTCTAACAATTTAAACTAAGAATGATAAGAGCTATTGGCAAAATGGTTACGAGTTATATCAATGACGATGTTCTCAAAGGGGGAAGACCACAAAATTGGGAGGCGGACTTGAGTCTTCGTCTTCAAGAGGTTGGTGAAGCTGATCTCTTCTCGAAGGAGAGGGAAGACAAATGGATATGGACCAAAAATTCATTAGGAGAAATCTCAATCAAATCTATTTATGAAGTTTTGGAAAATTCGCTGCTTTCAAAGGACTTTAATTGGAAAATGGTCTTGAACAAGAATTTAATACCCAAAGTTAATAGCTTTTGTTGGGCAGTGGCTCATGGCAAGATTTTTACTATAGATAATTTGAAGAAAAAAGAATTTCATTTGGTTAGCAAGTGCTACTTTTGTAATGAAGTCAAAGAAACTATTTTGCACTTCCTGTTTGAAAGTTCCTACTCTCGAAAAGTTTAGTCTTTTTTCATTATTAACCTAATAATAGATTGGGTCTTCCCCCCTCAGTTAAGATGTTTATAGAATATTGGAATTTTTGTCCCTACTCTTTTTACATCATTATTGATCTATGGAGGCAAGGTCCGTATTTTCGCCCCTAGGGATTGTGGAAGGAACGAAATTATAGTCTTAGGGATACAACAAGGAACAAAGATTATATTAAAAGAAAAACCCAACTTCTTATATAAGCCAAATCAGTATGACAGTAATTAGCTTCGATTGCGGATGCTTTATTTAATTTTTAAATGAGTATCGAGATAGAGTTAATTTGTTAATTGCTATGTTGCTCATAATGGTTGTGGGCGTAATTGTGGAAACGGAAATGAAGTGCCCCAATGATTGTCCTAGTAGGAATAACATTTGGAAGTATAAGTGTAATAAGACAAAAGGAAATCTTATTAACGCCCCGTGCTTGGTTAATAAAGGAAGGCAGTTCAAAAAGTTTCAAATCATGATTCGAGTTCCCCAAATCCCCATCAAAAATATTTTGAATGATGAACGATATGACGTTTCCGTATCGGCTGAGGCTGATAGTTTTGTCTGAGTCAGATGGCTTAATTATGCCTTTAATGGTCGGTTTGAACCGTGGCCATTCGAAATGCAAACTTGTAACATTACCGTCAATGCTGAAAACTTCACATTGTCGGTGATATCGGTTTTAGATTAGAAAGGTGTAAAGAAGGACTACTTGCTTCTACACAGAGATAGTTTATCGAGTAAAGAAATTTTGGGAGACCCCAGAAAGAGGACTTGAGCTGAGAAATTTTGAATCTCTGAGATAGAATGCTGAGCTGTGGGGTCTCTTTGAACGTGCGGGATTCACTCCGTTCTTTAAAGCAATGAAGGGTTACAATGAAGATTTAAGTTAGAAACTTGCGAATGCTTGGAGCGATAGAGAGGTAAATATAGGAGGACTGCCCCCTACATTCTCGCCAACTGCTGCACAACCCAACAAACCTCCTCGATGCTTGCAACTGCTCATTACCCATTCAAACTGCCACTTCCATAATGATAGGAAATATGGGAAAGAGTTTGAAATGGTGAGAAACCTCCAAGGGAATGACACATATTCATGTCCTAAAACCTGTTTAATGCTGATATGAGTCTTTGCTATCTTTTACTATCCCTGCCACTGTCATTCCCAGAATCTTCATCCTTCTTTGCAATCTCCATAGATATCAGCAGTTTGGTTTTAAAGATCTGTCTTTTACTAAGCTTGATCCTTAATAATTGACCTCTGTCATTAATGGTCTTACTACTGTTCCCTGCCATAGATTTGTCCACACACCAAGCATGTGTAGACTGTCCTTGGCACAATACTCTAACCTTGTTTCACAATGTCATACTCTGAATTAATAGCAGCAGTTATAACTCCCCAGAATTCTTCACTGTCATCAGAATTCTTCTTAACAACTGGGCACCTAATCTCCAAGCAATCCAATGAATCCTTGCTAACATTATGCATATCACTTGTAAAAAAAAACATGCTCTATTTCTATTCCTTTATCATGCTCACTAAATCAATTGCTCTTACAGATATGGAAGGATCTGCACTTGGCTTATTAGAATCCGCAATAAATTGACTCTCACCTTTGACCTGATCACTGACATTTTCTGCCTATCTTGCATTGTCCTTTAGACTTCCCTTACTATACCTTTTATGGAATAATGTGATCTGTCTTTGATTGTGACCATTTGAAACTCATAGAAATGAAATCACTATTCCAGTTTTCCTTATTGATTACCCCTTTATACTTCTCCTTACCTTGGTCTCTTCTTCAGATAAATAATCTGCTCTATAGATAAGGAATTCAAGACAGCAGTTTGGGCAACATCATGACAAAGATTCTGCAGACATCATCATTGCCACCTTTTAGTTCTAATGTTGCATTTAATTTGGCCATGGTCTGAATGGCAAGAAAAGTTTGGACTCACTCATATTTCCAAGCTGGTAATGAATGGAGGTCATTGTCATCTTTCTTGGCTCAGTCAACCTTATATCTTTTCATGATGACTGTATTATGTACCCTCTATTGAACTACCTTCATGAACCTCATACCCTTCGATTCACTTTACTGTCATAAACCTTGTACTAGCACTTTTCAAATCCTTTTCTCATGCATATATGACGACAAGTGTAAGACTTCAAGAACAACAATAATATTGTTCAGTTTACTAAAGCTTCCAGTTTGGAAGAAAAACCCTTTCGCTTAATGGTTATGCTTAAATGTTGAAGCAAGTATCCTCCTTATTGTGAGCGTAGGTCTTTTATGGGATCCTCAGAGTAGCTAACTATCACTAAATCCTTTGAACTGTCCTTTCTAACATCACATTATCCTCCTAAGTCTGAGATCTGCCCTCGCTGTCATGGTGCACCTATAATGATAGGTTACTATGTTCTATCTTGATGCACATTATCCATGAAAGATGGCTGCATTTAAACTCTCTTCAAATTCATAATCATTGTGCTCATATATGACAGGTAACCTTTTTTTGTTGTACAAGCTTGGAGAAACTCTGAAAAAGAAATCAATATTGCCATTCAAGAATGGGCCTTCTTTTACCTCATATAAATCTTCAGATTTCTTAAGGGAAAACCCATGGTATTTTACATTCATAGATAGAATCTGATCATACATGCGATGGTCATCCTCAAATTGTCCATTTGTTCTCTCCTCTTCATCACTGTCTTGTAATGATATGACTCACTTTAATGGCATTTTTCCACCATAGGCTGCCACCCTTCACGACTGCCTTGAGGGTTATGCATTCATAGTATTCCATCAATCAAGACCTTAATGTAGTGTCTTCATTCCCTTTATGGTCGTGGATTTTTTTCACTTCAAATAGGCATTCAAATGTTTACATGACTGTCATCTATACCTATAGCATGATCTCTGCAAATTTTTGGCTTCAAGCCTAGTTTGAATCTCTTGCTTCAATGGACTGTCAACTTCCTATGACTGTTACCTCATCCTTGTAGGTTTGTAGCAGATCCTTTACCATGTTTATACCCTTATGAAGACCAAAAGCTAGCAAAGATCAAGATTACTGGCCTTACAACTGATGACTGAACTGTGATGTGTATCATTGATCTTAACAGTTCATACGTGGACACCATTCAATTTTATATGAAAATCCTTGTAGAACTGAAACATGCTACAGATACACTCTCCATGTCTTGCCCTTTGAGTCCCTGAGATCAAGCTCGAGAAAGGATTGGCAGCAGCAAAACATTGTCCCATAAAGGACATCTGTTCATTGAATATCTAGCATTTCAACAGCTCCATTTTGTGCCTTGTCTCTAGGCTTTGAGAGATGGAAATAAGATCTTGAAAACTTCTGAAAACGCATAGAGACTGCCCCTTAATCATGCATGCAGCCCCCTCTCTATTTCTACAAACCTCATTGTCATAGTCATCTGCTTGACTTGTGAGTGTGAACATAGAGGCCAATGCACAACACGTATAGAAGATCCAGCGTCCATAGAATCTTCTTCATTTCTTTTCTATAATCATTGCTTTACTGATTGCTGGAACTGAATACATTGTCGGTATGTATTTCTTTTCTAAACCCTAGGACTCACTGTACCTCTTGCATTGATTTGATCTTCCATAAACATTCATGACTGTCCCTTATTGTTACTCCTCCTTGACTGCCTCTGGGAATGTCATATTTAAGTCTGCTCATCATATACTGTCTCTTTTGGTCATGGAAACTCCTCATAGGGTTTTGCTCATCCTGAAATATAATGTGCTTTATCATCCCTTAATGCCTTATCCCATAGTTTCCATCCTACAGTCATATGGACTGTCTAATAGTCACAAGAACCCTGTCCCTTAGATTGTACTCCATTGCATTACATTGAGTTGTATGGGTATCCCCGTTGCCCTTTCTCCGTTAGAACATATCATGCCCAACATCAGTCATGTACACAATAACCTTTTGTGGCCTCCTTGAAGCTTCCTCATAGTTTCGATATCCTTACTGTCATAAGGACTGTCTCACTATTCTATTTTATTAAAGGGTTTCAAGAGCATTGAATAGGTTTTGAATGAATGAAACCTCTGCTCTAACGGCAACGTGGTGTTTTAGCCTCTAAATCTGCAAGAAACATCATGAACGTGGAGAATCTTCATGAACCAAACGCTAGTTTGGCGCCATATTTTTGAAAAGGCTCTTCTTCAATGAAACAAACAAAACCCTAGAACTCATGCTTCGTGAGTGGAGGCAGCAAAACTGAACTTTTCACTTTGGCGGCTTTGAATTAGGGGAGAGGGCCCAATAGTCGTGCGGGGTCCAATAGTCGTGCACCCAATCGTACATATAATACCCAATAGTCGTTTATATAATGTTCAATAGTTGTGATTTGACTACCCATAATTAAACAAAATGTATGCTTTTGATCTAAAAAGCAACCAATCATGTGATACCACATCAGCGCTCAACTACTCATGATGTAATGCACGAGAATTGGTCTCACTATTTTTGGGGCCTTTTTCGACACCTTGACAAAAACGCAGCATCATATTTGATGATGTGGCCCTGAAACCTTAGTTATAAGCAGAGAACTTGCCAAGTAAGCTGCTGTAAAAAATTGGGAGTGATTTGAAATTTCGACGTAGGATAATTAGAAGCGCGAAGTTAGGGTGCACGACTACTGGGCCCTCTCCCCTAGCAATGCACAATTTTTTTCATTTCCGTCTTTTTTTTCAAAACAAGAAAGGCTTAAGATAAAAAATAAAAAATAAAAAAAAATTAACTTTATAAAAACCCCTTAAAGCCTTTCTAGTTGCTTATTTTGTCAAGGAATGACAAACATATCAAGAGGTACCATATTAGGACAGGGAAAGATTAGAAAGAAACAAAAGAAAAAAGGAAGAAGGGATGAAGTTGAATGGTTAAGAACTATGGAGATAAAGGATAACATGGTGGAAACAGTGGAAGACCTTGAGAAGACCTGAAGTCTCATTATGGACTCCTAATCTCCTTTTTTGTTTGAAATACTGCTTTTTTTGGTTTCCTTAACGTTACTTTAAGACCGTTATTGGATTTCTACGCCTAAACTTCAACTTTAAACTTTTAGTTTATGTTATTTTGATAATGTGCTATATGGGAACTCATGACTGATCTATCCTTATATTGATAGTATTAGGGTTAAAGATATTATGGTTTTGAAATTTTGTATTGGTACTCAGATAACACTATTAGCAATATCCCCGTGATGTTTAGTTGATGTGTATTCTTTCTTGCTTGGGGTAAGGAGACATTAGGTTGTTTCCTTTTGTTGTCTCCTCTGTTCTCTATAGTTTAGGTTCGAATGTTGTTTGCTCTGGACTATTTTCCTATTTTTGTAAGGATCAGGGCCCTAACCCTACTTTATTAATGAAAAATAGTTGGAACTTGATCTCAACATGATGATGTTTCTCCGCAGAGAAATCAGAGATAGAGGAGGACAAATTATGTTCCCTCTGAATCTCTATTTTTCCTTCCTCAAGGGCTTCTATATTTTCTTTTTGGGCTATCAGTGTTTCTCCTTCTACTTCTTGTGACAAATTTTTCTTATTTCTCTCTAATTCTAATGGGGTTAAAGGGCCCTATTTTAGCTTCTTTATTAGAGTCAACAACTTTGTTCCTTTTGGGTGGAGTATTCATCTCCACCAAGTTCACCAAGATCTCTGGAGTGTTTTCAGTTGAGAGGACCTGAGTGGGTTCTAACTCTAGAAGACGAATAGGAAAAGCAGAGGAAGGAATCAAATGAATATCTGAGTTCTCCAAATTCTTGGGTTAAACAATTTTAGTAGGGGAATTTAGCAACTAATCCAAAAGGTTATTCTTTGGTTCCTTCATTTTCTTATTGTAATCATCCTAAATGTGACGAAACATATTGCAAATATGGCAATAGGGTTTAGCATTTTCATATTCCAGGGGTTGAACCCATTTACAAAAATTTTGACTTTATATCGAGAAAAGTTGGGAGGAGCCTATTAACCACAATATTCACACAAATTTTGGCAAAAACTAGTTGGGACTTTAGTTGGGTTATTTATCAACAGTGAAGAAGGTACCAAAGTAATGAAAAATTCCTTTCAAGATATTATGATTCCAAAATTCCAAGGGTAAACTAGGGAGTCGGACCCATGTTGGAGAAATTTTCCCAAGGTCAGTATAGGCATCAAAACTAGGTATCCATTTACAAAGGGAGAAAATGTTTTTAAAACCGCAGTCAAAGGCCAAAGGGCCTCTTGGTAGGACTTTAATTATGTCTTCGGGAACAAAAAAACTAAATAGGAATAAAGGTTTGATCATAACACTTTGTAATACACTACGCTGAAGATTCCAAGTATTCATTAGTCTGTTTTTGTACTTGGTCGATGTTTGGGCAGTTAGCAAAGAATTTCCCCACCAGGGACAACTTAAGGCCCTCGATTACCTCATCCGGTAGTTGATCTAGGACGTCTATTTTAGAACTCTCCATTGAGTAGGAAGTTGACAAAGAATGCTTAGAAGCCTTCATCAATGTACCTCCTCCGATGAGTTTATGCATGTAGAAAATTGGGTCCTCACAAGACAAAAAGGCATCTGGTTCCAAAGAGTACAAAATATGGGATTTTCTAGGTGTACAAGTTAAGGTCCCGATAGGAGTTGAAGAGGAATCTAGACCAAGAGAGGGAACACAATGTTTAGATGGGGGAGGCCTATTGGGGCCCTCGCCATGTCAGATCATTAGAAAAGCATAGGCGGGCGCATAACAACATTACTATGTGGCCATGTTTCAGTAAATGTTTTGGTAAACTTGTTTTGAAACCTTGCATTCGCATAAAAAAATCTTCTTTCATGGGAATTGGAGGTATTCAAGTACTAAAAGACTCCAACAAAATTGTGAGAAGGAAGAGATTTTAATTGAAGATGAGGGGTATGACATAGAATCTAATATCAAATTTTAATTAACACATCTTCTATTTTCCTTCTTTTGACTAGTGATCACTATTTTTCCATTACCTTGTTGGCTTTAGGGATAAACATTGCCACAATATAAAGTCCTTCTGGGAGCGGTATGATTTTTTTCTTCATCTTTTTCCTTTAATTGGTGGCTATTTCAAGACCCACAACTCCTTCATTTCTATCAATATCTTTTATGAAAATTCTTTGATCTTTCTGTAGACAACCTCCCTTTACAACATCTCCAATCAATGACAATTTCTCCTTTCACGGATGTAGCTATAGGTTTTTAATGGACTGCAATCTTCATTCTCCGATCCTTAATGCGGTCACAATTTTTTCTTGATAAACAACGATGTTTTGATATCTTTAAGCTCCTTCAATGTTATAGTCTGCTTTGCCACAATAGACCCACGATCTCTCAATGATCTTTCTTTACCACTTTGAATCTTTTTGAACTTATTTTAAGAAACTTGACGCTTACAATCTTTAACTTTAATGCTTTCCCAATCAACCTACTTTGGCATCGAATGTGGTTTTTGAAAACATTCATAATTAAACTTGGATTGCAATAGCAAAGACAAATTGGTAACACAAACAAGTAATTCTTCTATTCATAAAATGGTTTACAAGGACTACAACATAATGCACATCAATATAGAGGTACTCTTCAAATTTACAAACTAGAAAGTTAGGGGAACTCTTTATGGATATCACAACTTCTAAAATAGACACATTTTCATGCATAGGTTTTCAAGCAACTAAAATTCTAAGAAACCTAGAAATTACAATCTTTTAAAAGTACCTTAACCACTGGATTTTTTTTTTTAAATTCTATCAAAAATGGTCCAGCTGTATGCTTGGCCTCGCTTATCTTAGCTTCATTTCCATGCTTGAAATCATTATCCAACATACACCCCCTTGATGCTAAGAAAACTCACAAATTGAATATTTTCTAATGACTATGTAATATTATCATAACTTTTCTACCTGATCTTATATAGACCCACTTAGTACTAATACATTTTTTGTAGAAGTCAAGTACCTATTACTAATTTCTTTCCTTATGGATGAATCACATAATTTTCCCATCTTTTCTCTAACATAAAGAAGAGTCATAGTCTCTCAACTACATGACACCTTTCAATGTGTCAAATCATAACAAGCAATCATTAGCCACTTGACTCAAACTCTCAAGCCTTCTTTGACCATTATTTATTATTACATGTAGACATTTAGGCTTATACAACGTTTTGATTATTTTTATAACTTTTTCCAACTAGATCCATCAATCCATCCATAACTATTTTGCATACAATCTTTCTTAGATTTTCCATACTTTTGTCTATTCAACCAACACATTTAAGAATGATTCTTCAATTTGTAAATAGAACAAGGATGAAGTTCCCTACACTTTTGTTTTATAATTCCTTCTATGTTACACTAGCTTACTAATGATAAAATAATGCAACAACACATACTCTTTCAACAATATTCATACTCTAATACTCAGGATTTTGCATCATTTGCTTCATACTCATCTATCTCTACATCCCTTAGGAACTCAACTCATATTTATATCATCTTCAACCTTGAAAACATTCTCGTTCACTATGCATCTTAACCTTGCAAATTCAAATTAGGTCGGCACCAAAACACTTCCATGGTCATCTGTTACCCTTGTAAACATGTTTAAACTTTTAAGTGGACGCTTCCTTTCATTCAACAACAACTTGTAGATAGAAAATGTCCCTAAACACAATCTAGAATATTCCATAAATATCTTGAAATCTAACAAATTCCTTCACAACAGCTTTCATCTGAACAATGTACACATGTGTACACTCTAGTATGTTTCCATACATTGCAACTTAAGAAATTGACTTTGAAAGTAGCAAACCTCAAACAAGCTCAATTGAAGAAAGATAGCAACACTATCAGCATGCCTTCAGATCTACAAGAGCTGAAACCAAACTATGGAGAAACACAGAGAAAAAAAAATTCTCCCAAACACCTCTCCAATACACTGTTCACAAAATGGTGAACACAACTTCTTATACATAATGACCCAGCACACCAAAATTTGAATATAATAACTTTGGATTCTTTTTTATCACAATATCTTAAACGCATAGGCAAATCTTCAACCTAGAAGAACTGCAGAGCAACACCAGAACACTACTTTGTATCCCAAAACAAATTGTAACTCAATGTTTCCTCTTTTTATCAAATTTTCACAAAAGCACATAGAAACGAAGCAACAGGAACACATTGTCATCACCTTCATCACTTCCTCAACTATAGATAGAAGCTAATCAAAGCAACACTAGAGGTTGGCACCAATTGTGTAATAATGACAACATAATGTAACTAATCAAAGCATCATCAATGTAACAACACATACTATTGCAACAATCTTCCTCTCATATAGTTGACACCAATGACAACACAAGCTTGTTGACATCGATGACAACACCAATAGCTGATACTTGCAACAAATGTTTTAATTTGAAACACTCATTTTCCTTTTGCACAAAATTATTCACATCTTTATTTTCCAAACTCCTTTCAATTTACTATCAATTGTGAATTACACTTCCTAATTTCCATCACTTTCTTCTCAAAAATATTTTTTGCCTTCTTTACAATTTTTCCTATCTTTCCCATTGAAACAAATGACTCACCATCCTCTCTTAATAACTATGGTTGTGAGAACAACACTTGAAAATATCTTGCAATTTTCTTTAGACAAGCTTTTGTGACTATACCACCTTCTCTAATTCTCCTACTAATGGAAAACAATGTGCATTAAATATGTGAAGAAACAAAAAATGACTTTTATTGACTTGGGAAATTTTTTTTACCTTTAAAGACAATGATCTCCTTTGGTCATCCATCTTCGGCCTTCTTAATAATTGTTGTGATGTTGATTGGCGCTTCATCTGGCTTCAAAACAATTATGAACCCTCATTGTTAGGTTGTTTCAATAACATCATACTTGGCGATAGTTCCACTATCTATCTTTTTCCTTTCTTCGCTCTTCTCATAACATTTCTAATGTCTTCTTCTTCGAGTGCGAGTATCATATCCTCCTAGGTGTTTCTAAAGCAATCTCATGATCTTCAGCTTTATCTTGTCAATCCTCCCCAAATTGACAACTTATATTATGGAGCCCTTCACATAATGCTTTTGTAATTTCCTTCACACATTCTATTTTCCTTCATTTGACTAGTGATCACTTTTCTAGGATTAGCTTGTTTGCTTCAAGGATAAACATTGCTACAATCTTTAATCTTCTTTGGAAGCAGCTAGCTTTTATCATTCAAAATTTTCCTTTAATTTGTGGCTATTGCAAGACCCATGACTCCTCCTTTTCTATCAATCTATTGTGTGAATATTATTTGATATTTCTACAAATGACCTCCCTTTAAAAAAATTCCAATCAATAGCAATTTATCTTTACACACATGCATCTATAGGGTTTAATGAACTGCAATCTTCCTTTACCTTTGAACCTTCATAAAGAGACAACTTTGTCTTGAAAAACATTAATATTTTCATGTCTTTGGCCTCCTTAAATGTTATAGACTGGTTTGTCCTAATCTACCCACAATCCCTGAATGATCTTTCTTTTCCACTTTGAATCTTTTTGAACGTATTCCAAGAATCGTGGTGCTCACAATCTTCAACTTCAATTCTTTCTCAATCAACTTGCTCTAATAGCAAATGTAGTTTTTGAAAAGAAAAAATCTAAAACTTGGATTACAACAATAAACATAAATTGATAACACCCATAGAAATAATTCTTCTATTTATAAATTGGATTACATTGATTTCAACATAACACCTCTCATTATAGAGGTCTTGTTCAAACTTACAAACTAAATAGTGAGGGGAAAATAGATAGATTTTCACAAACCATAAAATAGATAGATTTTCATGCATAGCTTTAACAGAAAATAAATTACTAAAAGTATGGAAATTACTATGTTGTTAGAAGTATTGTCATTGATGTGAAACAAAGAACATGGGAGGGTAAGTAGATGATTAAACCTCCAGCATTTAGATTAAATTGAAGAACATAATATGTCAAACGAAGAACATGAAAGATCAAGATAAAGGTCGTCAAACAAAGAACATGGAGGAATCAAGATGAAGGTCAAAATTATCTTGTGGCATGTTGTAGCATTATGTTCAGATATACATCAATCGACATCATGTTCAGATATACATCGAAATAATAGAAGATCGTGTATAATGTTAGGATCATGTAAATTTGGAAATAGAAGATCACATAAATCTGAAAATAAAAGATCATGTATACATCTGTTCGATGGTGGTTCTAGATCACTGCAAATTGTCATCATAATTGTTTAATTGTTAACAGGTGTTGATTGAAAAATTTAACTAATTGTTTGTTAACAAACAAGTATTAAAGAAGACACATTTTTGAATAGATGTGATTGTTTTTTCTTAAGAGATGTGTTCAGATTAAAAGAACACATACGTCTTTTCTCAAAAGACGTCTTCAGAGAAGAATAAAGGATGTGTCTTTAAGATAAGTGAAGCGACTTTTCAAAAGAAGGATATTATTTTCTAAGTCAAAAGGATGCGAATTTTAGAAGAATACGTCTATTTCAAAATACACGTCTATTCCAAAAAGTGCACATGCAATTTTTAAAGGAGGCGCTTAATGAGAAAATTCAAATAAAGTAGTTTGCTTAAAGGAATAGTAAAGAAACGGTTGTAAAATTCCAAGAGACATGCTTCTTTGAATATCGCCACTCCTATCAAGAGATGTGCCTCTCTTAACAGGTGCGAATAGTAATTAAGGATAATCTGAAGTTTTTAAAGAACATTTCTAAAGAAATATTAAAAACAAATGAATAGGTGTAATTAAACAAAGAGTTGTGCTCTCTCTCCAAGGGATGCATACTTTGATCTAAGTATAAATTTGTCATTCATTTCAAGTTTGGGATTGTGGTTGTGAAGTTGAAAGTTGTCTATATCAGAAACCCATCTTCTTGTGTGGGTTGAGTGATAGATTTTTCATCACAAAGGAAGATTGAAGGAGTGAGAGAGTGCAGATCTGATTGAAGACATTTGCTTCATCCATCAAGTCAAGGTTTGGTGCCTTGCATTAGGGGTTAATTCTCCTTGTAGGTTTGTGCCTACTAAAATTGTAGAGGTTTGGGTGTCCCTTTTAGGTTGCAACCTACAAAATCATCTAATTTGTAAATCAAGTAGGTTGGTGCCTACTCCTATTTGTAAGATCATTTAATAAATTCAATAAAGTGGATTCATCTTGCATTCATTGATTCATATCATAATAATAACATAATATGTATTAACAAGAAGTGCAAAACTTTGATCACAAAGACACGATCGAAGAGGTGTGATCCATGCAAGAGACAAGATTGTTCCTAAAGAAATGTGACCTGTGTGTCTGAAGAAGACAATCTGAAGTGTGTTTTTTAAATAAAAAATATGGAAACAGTGTGATTAATGAAAAGATGTGTCTTCAGCATGCGACTTATTGGTGTGATCATTTATTAACAAAAACAACTTTCAATTGATGAGATTTGAGAAAAACTTATTCTTCAATATGGAGTAAATCGTAGTAACCAAATGGTGCGATCTGTTTTTAATGAAAAGACACATTACTTAAACAAAGAGTCATAATCTTTGATCAAAATATGCACATATAAAGGTGGCTCAAATCAGTTTTGATTGTGTGGTTGTGAAGTTCAAGAAGTCTACATCATAAACCCATCTTCCTGTGTGGGGTAAGTGATATTTTTCATCAAAAAGGCAGATTGGAGGATTGGGAGAGTGCAGATCTGATTGAAGACATTTGCTTCATCCATCAAGTCAAGGTTTGGTGTCTTGCATTGGGGTTAATTCTCCTTGTAGGTTGGTGCCTACTAAAATTGTAGAGGTTTGGGTATCCCTTTTAGGTTACAGCCTACAAAATCATCTAATTTGTAAAGCAAGTAGGTTGGTGCCTACTCCTATTTGTAAGATCATTTAATAAATTCAATAAAGTGGAGTCATCTTGCATTCATTAATTCATATCAGAAGTTGATGTTAGTAAAAATTGAAGGTTGTTGAAAAGTTGAGAAAAAATAAGAGATTGTTTTGATTTACTGATTCACCCCCCTCTCAGTAAATATTTTGTGTTGTTCAATTAGTATTAGAGCAAGGTCCTTCTTGAAAGCCTAACCACTTGAAGGAGATCCTTAAGAGCACTAATGGCAAATCACAACAATACAATGAAAGCACCCATCTTTGATGGGACTAATTATGCATTTTGGAGCATCAAGATGGAAGCATATTTGAATGCACTTGGGTTTGATGTGTGGCAATATTTTTTTGATGGATATACACCTCCATCAACCCCTCCAATGGATCAAGTCGAAAAGAAAAATAGTGAGAATAATGTAAAAGCTAAGCATGCTCTTCTTTGCAGCCTAACAGATTCTGAAATCATAAAAGTCATGCAATGCAAATCAGCAAAAGAGATATGGGTCAAGCTTCAAAACATCTATGAAGGAGATGCACAAGTAAAGAATACAAAATTTCAAACTCATCGAAGGAAGTTAGAAACTCTCAAGATGGAGGATGATGAAGATATTGCTTCATATTTTCTTCGTGTTGATGAAACCATGAATATCATGAGAGGACTTGGTGAAGAGATTGATGATGCTTTTATTGTTGACAAGATTCTAAGATCTCTTTCTACAAAATTTGAGGCCAAGGTTGCAGCATTGGAAGAATAAGCAAACTTGGATCAGCTATCAAAAGATGAATTACATGGGATCCTTGCTGCCTATGAGATGAGGATTGAAGGAAGATCACCACAAAAGGAAGTCTCATTCAAAGCATGAAGAAAAAGATGAAAAATCAAGTGATAAAGCAGAAGCTTACTTCATGGGAAAACTTAAGAAAGGAAAAGGAAAATTCCCTTTTAAGTGCTTCAATTGTGGAAAAGTTGGACATTATGCCTCAAAGTGTCCTCAAGTTAATAGCAACTCTAGTGAAGAAGAAAAAGAAATCAGCAACAAGAAAAAGGGAAAGAATAATTTCAAAAACAACTCAAAGAAAAAGTCTCAAAAACACAAGAGTTTCTATTCAAAAAAAGATAGCAACACCTCTGAAGAACAAAGTGAAGATTGTTCAAGCAATGGTGAAGAAGAAATATTGTTTATGGTTGAATGTGAAGATCAAAATGTTGACCAAGAATGTGATGAAGAAGAGGAGATTGATCAAGATTGTAATGAATAAGAGGAAGTGGATCTTGAGGAAGAATTTCACTATGCATACAAGAAAAATGAAGATCTAAAGAAGAAGGCTGCCAAGTACAAAATGAAGATCAAAGAAATGACAAGAGACTTGGAGAATTCAAGCAAGACTATTGAATATTTAAGAGCTCTAATCATATGAAAGCTGAAAGAAATGAAGGAGAAATGAAGATCAAACTCAATACAAAAGAGATGGAATGTAACAAGTTGGAGCACGAAATAGCAATGCTAAAGATGGAACTGGAGAAGACAAAGGAACAACACACAAAGGTTAATGAAGACTCGGGAAAGTTGATTGAGCTCATGAAGGCTCAAAAATTCCTTCAAAACCAAACAGGGGGCAGTTTTGAAGGACAATCCAAGAAGGTTGCTAACTCGAAAGAAGAAACCAAGACCTTCTCAAAGCAAAGTGGGGAAGAATGGATAAGTGCTTATCCTAAAAGAAGATTGAATACTAGGCACTTCTATGCATTTAATGGCTATTGTTTTCTGGTAACAAATTTGGCCACAAGGCCTTAAATTGAAGAAATAAAGGAAAGAATATTCCTAGCTACATTAGGAGAGATTATAATCCTTTCACACCCTTAATGGACTTTAATAGCTTATGATGTACAATTGTAATAATTTTGGGTACAAAGCTCAAGCTTGCAGGACAGTTTTTAATAATTCTCCAAAGCAAAACAAGAAAGAAGATAAGTCCATTAAAAGGAAGGAAATGCCTATCAAAGTGTGGAGGAAGAAGGAGAAATGCATGTTCATTCAAACAACCTTACATGCTGAAAGTAAGAAGGATATATGGTACATTGACAGTGGGTGCTCAAAGCACATGACAGGTGACAAGAGCAAATTCATCTCTCTTGAACCAACTAATGAAGGAACGGTAAGATTTGGTGATAATACAAGAAAAGAAA
Source organism: Sequoia sempervirens (assembly GCA_007258455.2). Classification (NCBI taxonomy): domain Eukaryota; kingdom Viridiplantae; phylum Streptophyta; class Pinopsida; order Cupressales; family Cupressaceae; genus Sequoia; species Sequoia sempervirens. The sequence continues at coordinate 161,452,228 of VDFB02000002.1, read as the reverse complement.
TAAAAGGAAAAGGAATACTTAGTCTAGATAATAGGATAACAAAAACAAAAAATGTTTTGTATGTTAAGGGCCTCAAAGAAAATCTTCTAAGTGTTAGCCAACTTTGTGATATAGGGCATAGTATCACATTTTATTCTAAAACATGTGAAATCAAGAAAGATGGAAAACTAATTGCTCAAGCTGAAAGAAAACACAATTTGTATGTTTTAAAGGAGATAAGTTGTGAAAGTTGCAACTTAGTACAAGAGGATGAAACCTGGTTGTGGCACAAAAGGCTAGGCCACCTCAACTTTGATAATATTGTCAAAGTTAGTAAATCAAATGATGTGAGAGATATGCCAAGAATAACAAAACCTTCTAATATCATTTGTAAAGAGTGTCAATGTGGAAAGCAAACAAGGTCAAGTTTCAAGCCTAAGGAGCACTCTTCATCAAAGCCATTGGAACTCATACATATTGATATTTGTGGGCCAACTAAAACCAAGAGCATGAATGGAGAAAGATATTTCATGTTGCTGATTGATGACTTCTCAAGAATGACTTGGGCTGCATTTTTGAAAGAAAAATCTGAAGCCTTTGAGAAATTCAAAGCTTTCAAAGAGTTGGTTGAAAATGAAGCAAAAACCAAGATAAAATTCCTTAGACTAGATCGAGGAGGAGAATTCACATCAAGCGAATTTGAAACTTTCTGCATAGAGCATGGAATTAAGAGGCAATTTTCTGTAGCAAGAACCCCTCAACAAAATGGGGTTGTAGAAAGAAAGAATAGAACAGTTCAAGAAATGGAAAGAGCAATGCTAAATGAGTCAAAGATAGCAGATTCATTTTGGAAGGAAGCAATTCATACAACAGTTTACATCTTGAATTGTGCACAAATAAGAGTGAACAATGATAAGACACCCTATGAACTTTGGAAAGGTATACCAACAACTGTCAAATATTTCAAGATTTTTGGAAGCACTTGCTACATTAGAAGGGATGAAGAAGATTTGAGAAAATTTGGCACAAGAGCAGATGAGGGAATCTTTCTTGGCTACTCATCAAAGAGTGAGGCGTACAAATGCTATAACAAAAGAACTCACAAAATTGTTGAAAGTGCTAACGTAAGAGTTGATGAAGGAAAGCAATTCAAAGAAGTTGGACAAAGCTATCATTATGTGAAACCATGAGTGATGAAGAAAAAGAAGATGAAAACTCCAAAGAGGAAGAAAAGGAGGAAGAAACACAAGAAGAAGAATATCCACAAAAGACTTATGTCAAGACACCAAAAACACCTTCCAAGTTTGTGCAAAAGAACCATCCTGAAGAGTTGATCCTTCAAGATAGATGTAGATCCAAGAGGAAAATGGTAAATTATAATGAAGATTTTCATGCAACATTTCTATCTCAATTTGAGCCTGAAACCTTTGAAGACGCAAGAAAAGACAAATGTTGGATTGGTGCAATGAATGAAGAATTGGATCAAATAGAGAAAAATGAAACTTGGGAACTTGTCCCAAGACCAAAAGATAAAAATGTAATTCTCACAAAATGGGTTTTTAGAAACAAGCTAAATGAAGATGGTCAAGTCACTAGGAACAAAGCAGAATTAGTGCGTAAAGGCTATGCTCAAGTTGAAGTGGTGGACTTTGAAGAAATGTTTTTACTGGTTGCAAGGATTGAGGCAATCAGAATGTTTCTAGCCTATGCAAGTCACAAGTAGAATAGAATTTGGTGTTTAAATCACCCTAACAAGGAGGAATCATTGGAATAAGAGGACGACTAGAAATCTCACTTATGATGGAAGGCAATGAAAGCTATTGAAAGGAGAATTGAATAAGTGTAGCGGATCATGGCATCGTCATTTCAAAAACATAAAGAAGACTTGTAGTCTTTTAGACTACATGACACATTTCAATGTGCCAATCATAATAAGTAATCATTAACCACCTGACTCAAACTTTAAAATCTTGATTAATTGTTATTCATTTTTACATGCAAACATTTAGGCTTGTATATCCTTTTGATTATGTTTAACCTTTTACCAATTGGATCCATCAATATATTCATAGTTAATTTGCATAGAATCTTTCATAGATTGACCATTAACATCTTGATCTAAACATGACTTTTCAAATGATTCTTTTATCTGCAAGTTTCACTACAATATAACTTCACAACTCCAAATTCATTAGAATTTCTTCCTCTCACACAATACTCAAATTTTGAATATCATTACATGCAAACATTTAGGCTTATATAACCTTTTTATTATATTTATAACCTTTTTCCAACTAGATCCATAAATCCATCCATAATTAGTCTATACACAATATTTTTTACATTGTCCATTCCTCTTTCTATTTCAACATAATGTTTTGCTTGAATGGATTCTCTAATTTCTTGTCCATGCTTTCCCAAACATTTTCCATAATAGCCCATTTTCTTCATGATTTTCAAACCAATATTTTTCAACCCATCCTTTTTTCTAACATCACAACCTACAAAATTTGTAGAGGGTATGTGCAAGATCATCATGGAAAAAACGAGCCCTTAAGTGGCAATGAAAATTCAAAAAAAATCAGAGTTAGGCAACTTGACATAAAAATTTGAATAAGTTATCTATATTATTTCAAAAATATGTAAGAATAGAATCTGTGACAAATTGAATGTAGTTTCTAAACTACTAAGATTTTAATTTTTTTTAAAGTCTATTTAGGTAGAAAATGAATAATAATTATTTATTAAATTCAAAGTAAAGAATAATTTATATTGGTGGAAAGTTGAGAGTCTCCTCTACAAACCCTTTTCATTTCATCAATTTTGGCTAAAAATAAAGTCATCAGCCACATGGACGAAGTCTAGAAAAACAAGGTGAGTTGTCAAACACGTTTTTTGTTGACTTCTTAGGATTGGCATGTCCAAGCCAAATACCAAAGCAAGCCCGAGGCTAATCCCTAGGCAATAAATTATTTGTCGTAAATATCGATATCTGTTTCAAATCGATATCTGATTTGGTTTATATATGATTTTAAAAAATGTTTTATACTTTATAATATATGATTTAGAAAATGCAATAAATATTTTATAGTTTATTTTAATATATCTAGTTTAGAATATACAATATAGTTTATAATTTAATACATAATATATTATATTATTATGTATAATATTTAATAATTATTTATATATTGTAGTTAATGTATATATATATGACTAATATATAAAATATTATATAACTAATTAATATTACTAAAATATTAGATATTTAAATATTATCTCTTTCCCTCTCTCTCTCTCTCGAATTATTCCCCTCCTAATTCTCTCTCCCTCTCTCTACCCTTCT
>VDFB02000002.1:161397593-161447813 GCA_007258455.2 Sequoia sempervirens | reverse complement strand
CTCACTCACTCACTCTATCTCAAGTCTCTCCCTCCTACCACTTCTCACTCTCTTAGGTCTTTCTATCACTCACTCGCTCCCTTTATCCCTCTCCCCTCTACCCTTGAACCCTTAACCCTTAAACCCTAAACCCTTGAACCATCTACCCTCTACCCTTAACCCCACCTCCCTCTATCTATCTCCCACTTCCTCCCTCTCTCCCTCTCTCAACTCTCTCCATCCTACCCCCTCTCCCTCTCTTAGGTCTCTCTCTCACTCAATCCCTCTATCTACCATTAACCCTTAGGTCTATGTGTACACAAATCAAATATCTGATTTATAGAACTAAAATTATACCATTACAAGTATCGTAAATTTTTTTCAAATGAATCGGATATCAAATCATAAAGGATATCGAATTTGTGGGCCATAGAAAATCCCCATGTGGGTAGTTTTGTGCATTCCAACGGACCCTACATTTTTTTTGCAGGCGACACACACAGTTTCAGACAAGAAGAGACAAATATCAACTTTTTGGAGCATCTTCTATTGAAATTTGTCATAAGCAATGATTTTTAGCATCTTTTATGAGGTATAATGGGGAGTAGCAGTCATTGGAAGCAAAAACGTAAGAGAAAGCTTACAATAGAAGAAATTGAAGCATATAGACAAAGAGATAGAGAAAGTCATAGGAAGAGAAGACAAGGTATGTTAAATATTGGTGAACCTAACCCCTATGGTCTTTCAAGTGAAGAGGAAATTGAAGATATTCAAGGTGAAAATATTCAAGGTGAAAATGTTGGAATTGAATATGTTGAACATGATATTCAAATTAGGAATGGAATTATTGAAATTGATAATGAAAATGTTCAAGGTGAAAATGTTGGATTTGAAGATGTTGAACATGATATTGAAATTGGGAATGAAAATATTGAAATTGATAATGAAAATGTTCAAGGTGAAAATGTTGGATTTGAAGATGTTGAACATGATATTGAAATTGGGAATGAAATTATTCAAATTGATATTGAAAATGTTCAAGGTGAAAATGTTGGAAATGAAGATTTTGAACATAATATTGAAGCAAGTGTAAATTAAATGTTTCACCAAATTACATGAGAAATGAAGAACCTTGTATGGAAAAAAGACATATTCCAATTTCAAGACCTTCAAGAACCCCTAAATGGTTACTTGAATTTGATGAGAACATTATAAACAATTTTGAAGACAAGAGTTCAACACGAACTGTTCGGTTGTGGGCTAGAAGACTTTTCAACCAATATTTTAGTGATAAGACATTGACCGAGCAATGCCAACTTTTTGTACAATTGCTAAAGATGCAAAACATGAGACCTTTGCTAACCAAATTGAAAATTCGTGTGAACAAGAAGACCGAAAAAAATTCTATTATTGTCAAAAATCTTTTTAATGCTCTCAAGTCTATTGGAAAAGTAACAAGGAAAAGGATAAGATAGCTGCTCAGAGAGTCATTACAACTGCCCTAGTAAGCCATAAATTGAAAAAGGCTCGCTTTATGAGTCAAACTTGTATTGATTTTTACATAAATTGTAAAACTTTGGATAGAGCACTTGCAAGAAGAGAAAGAATAGATTATCCTCTTCAAAATGATACCTGGGCTTTTGTCGGGAGGCTTCCATGTGTTGATAAGAAGCTAGCCGATAATGTAAAGCAGGTAATTCAACAATTTTGGCATGATAACTCTAGAGTGTCACCCAATGCAAAGGATGTTTTAAAGTTAAGAATTGGAAATCGAGACCGTACACCACATCCTAAACATTTCTTGGAATCAAGCCAAACAATGTTCAAAAAATTTATTGAAACACATAAAAATATGGAAATCTTGCAAAGAACTTTTGAGGGTTTGAAGCCATTTTATTGTGTGCCTCTTAAGATTCGTAATACTTGTTGTTGTAAATACCATGTGGAGTTTTCAATGTACCATGAGCTATTATGCTATATCCATTCTACTTTGCATACTAATGAAATGTTGCAGGAGTGCGGTGCAATGCATCTTCCAAAATCATCAAGGGACTTGCTAGATCTATTTTTATGTTCTAGAGATGATGGTTGCTTTTTCTATAGAAATGATTGTTTAAATGCAAAGTGCTCACAATGTGGTGGCTTGTCAAAGTTTGTTCAATGTTTTCATGAGAGTTCTGAACATGAATTTGGAAAGAATCTTGTTGAGAAAAAGAGATATGAGATAGTCAAATATACTTTGCAAAGTGGAGGTGAAGGTTCTAGATGTGAGTTGGTTACAAAAGAATGCAGTGTTGCTGATTTTATTTCAGATTTTAAGGACAATATTTTCTACAAGTATGCAATACATAGTCATAGGTCTCAATGGTTGGATCGACAATTTAGGATGTGTAAGGACTCTTTTCTGATTGGCACTATTATGTCAGTGGTTGATTTTACAGAAAACTACACATTGCAACCACAAAACGAGGTACAATCTCAGTATTACAATTCCATTCAGATTGCTATTTTTGTCCACATAACGTTTAGACATGCACCCGATAGTACAAAGGAGGATCGAAAGATAATCAGAGAGTATCATTTTTATATGAGTGATGATAGATCTCACTCATCTAAGTATGTCCAAAATTGTTTCGAGAATTTTTTTGAGTTCTTGCAGGAGCATGATATAGCATTGGGCCGACATCTAATTTGGTCTGATAATTGCACAGGTCAATTCAAGAATGCTTGTATATTTTATTGGTTAAGTAGAATGAATCTAGAGAGGGGTCTACCTCATATTTGGAGTTTTTTTGAAATTGGACATGGGAAAGGGGAGCATGATGGAGCAGGTGCATGCGTAAAGAGAGCTCTAGTTAAGGAGCAATTGAAGATTTTAGGAGAAAAATTCAGTGATGCATGTTCTATAGTTGATTGGTGTAGTTCAGCATTGTCACATGGAGGGACGCTTGATTCAAAAATGCGCAGATTCTTTTGGTTCATTGAGGAGGGTACAGTGGGAAGCAGATTGGATTGTCATACAATCAAATATTCTTCAAAGATGCATTCATTTCGAAGCTCAGATGCAAGCACATGGACCATTTGGACATGAGAGTTGGCTTGTTTTTGTCAAAGTTGTATTCAATGCGAGTGGGATCAATGCAAGTCAAGTGAGTGGGTGGATACATGGGTACCACAATATCTAACTCCTTTATCTCAAACAATATCCATGACAAATGACACAATGGAAAGTTCAGTTGATTACAACCTACTTTCAAATCTACTACAACTAGGACATATTTTTGCAGTTGTTGCACCGAGGGGAATGAAGAGAGATCGGACTATTGGTTGGCTCGATGTGTGTGAGTAAAGCATAAGCTAACACAACCGATGGAAGATGATGATGGTTTCATGTATCCTACAAGTTCAGTTGTGGTTGCAGGAACTTGGTTGCGAACATACATGATTAGAAAGAATGGCATACCTACATTTGAAGACTACAAGAAACACAAAACCATTCTCATGTATTTGCACCTTGTTATAGCAACAAATGTTAAGTTGTTGAAGCATCATGCCAGACCAAAGACAAAACAACTATGGACACTTAGTAATGTTGATCATGAAGCAATATTGGATACTCTTAAGCAAAGAGATGACCCTTCAGGCACACTTGAATAGCATTTTCAAGAATGGAAGGTAGAATTCTTATGTTCATTATGATTAAGTTCATTAGTGTTCTTCATTTAATACTGATATTTTATATACTATTGCAATGCAGGTGTCTTTAATAGTGATATTTTGTATGCACTTTTGTGATATTTTTGGCAAGATTGATCATGGAGTTGTAGCAACAATAGCCAGCTCTGATCCTTTCGAAGAGGTATGCGTCTTTTATAGTTTGCATCACCAACGCATCATCATTCAAGTTGTTTAGATTAATATAGATATGTTAGTCTAAGCATCTTTTCTATTGTGACAATATAGATTTCTCATTTTCCCACTTTTGCGATATTCCCGCATGATTGATCATGGACCTACTGCAACAATAGCCTTAATCCTTTCAAGAGGTATGCATCTTTTATAGTTTGCATCACCAACTCATCATCATTCAAGTTGTTTAGATTAATATAGATATGTTAGTCTAAGCATATTTTCTATTGTGACAATATAGATTTCTCATTTTCCCACTTTTGCGATATTCCTCGCATGATTGATCATGGACCTACTACAACAATAGCCAGCTCTGATCCTTTTGAAGAGGTATGCTTCTTTTATAGTTTGCATCACCAACTCATCATCATTCAGGTTGTTTAGATTAATATATATATGTTAGTCTAAGCATCTTTTATATTGTGACAATATAGATTTCTCATTTTCCCACTTTTGCGATATTCTTGGCACGATTGATCATGGACCTGCTGCAACAATAGCCAGCTCTGATCCTTTTGAAGAGGTATGCAACAGATTACAACAATATAGATTGGTTATTCTAAGCGTCTTTTATAGTTTTCATTACCATCTCATCATATTTTGTGTCATTTAGAATACTATAGATTGGTTATTCTAAGCTACCTTGATGGTTTGTATAGGTGCTTGTCAGTCCAGAATGTGAACATACTACTATTGTTGAAGATTGTGCCCTGAATGCCTCTAATAGGAAAACTTTGTAAAATTTGAATTCTCAAATTGGAAACAATGTAAAACAGTCATAATTGTGTATGGGCATAATCTATACCCAGTGATGTTTTTTGAAATATGGGTCAAATGTATGGCATTGTATAAAGGGTATGTTTAAAATGTAAAGGGGTATGTATTTTGGAAACTCATAGGTTTTGTAAAGGGGTATATTTTTGTACTTAATTGAGCTACAACTGAAGGTTTTCTTCCTAGTTCTTTCCTGTCAGTATGCTTGTTTGAACCAGGTTTTGTAATACTATCTAGTCCTCTCCCCTACTATCTCTTACTCTATCTCTTACTCAAAGAGTAAGGAGAGAGCTTAACCCATCTATGTTTTTTGAAGGTCATCAATGGGAGTCACACAATCGTTGTCATCAATGAAATTGACCATCTCTCACATGTAATGCTTGGGAGTTACATTGGGAGAAGTGGATCATCTTTCCATAATGTTATGGGTTCTTACTTAGTTGATATATTCATAGTGGAGGGCTAGTTTTGGGAATTTGTGCTCTCGATGAGTTATTGGTCAAATACATTATCTATTCATGGATTCTATCTTGAGTGCTATCATAATTACACGTTGGGGTGGTTTGTGGTTTTAAACTATCAAGAATGGTTTTGGTGGCAATTAGTTTGGGGAAACCACTTACATGGTTTTATCTTCCCATTGCTTTGTAAATTGGAGGAATTATATGGAGGTTTCATGGGTTATGTAGGTGTACTTAAGGCCTTCAAGGGCTCGGGACAGGTTTGGTTGAAGGATTTTTTTTCTTTGAATCAATAAAGTTTCAATTGCTCAGTTCATATTTTACTATTTTTCTTGTGTTTTCTGCCTGTGCACAAGCCATTCAAGCATTTTTGTATAAAAACTTTATATAGAAACATTATTACATTTCTTGATGTTATTTCAAGAGTGGAAGGTGTGGAGAACTGGGTTTTGAAATAAAATGAAGAGATAAGGGTCTAAAAATGGTGTTTTTTTTCACTTGAAAATAGAATTTTTACCCTAGGGTTTGCAAAAATCTCTGAGATACCAGAAGTTTCTTTGTTTTCTAAGCATATTGGGGCCTAAATAAAAGTGTCTAAGGTGGTGGCAAAGTCTGAAAGGTTGTGGAAGTGCTACATCCAATAAACCCTCAAGAATTACACTAAAAACAAGGGTTTTTTTATTTGACGGTTACAGGTCCGTACAAATGGAATCCAATTGCAGAATATTTGTTTTCTTGGAAATTTATTTCAGGGGTCTGTGTGGTGTTTGAAGGTATGTTGCTTTGCATTTTTGGGCTAATTGAGTAGCTTGTTGAAGGGTGAATGTATAGGAAGTCAACGCTGGTCCAAAGGAGTCTGTTGTTTCTCATATATGTTGTGTAACTTGGATATGGGTGTTTGAATTAGTCATGTGTTCGTCTAGTGTTTTGGAAGATTGTGTGTATTTAGTTGCTTGTCAAGTTTTAAGGGAGTTTTGGATTGTCCAAAGAGGTCATAATAATCTTGTTAGATGCCTCAAATAGGCAGGTTGCAAAGAATTTGTGATTGTGCCCTTGTGTCTGCATCAAATTTTCACCAAATTTCACTCGGTCCAATATAGCTCGGAGTGATTCAGCATATTTGGGTGCAAGAGAAGACCATCCCTAGCATAAACGTACCCATCTGGACGTGTTGGAATAGTCTGTTTGGTCGTACGAGTTGCGGAATGAAAGTTGCACCACTTTGCAACTTTACACTACTTGCATCTAGCAACTTTTCCCTCCACTGAAAAGTCATGACCACAGGAAAACACCTTCAAGATAGAAAAAACCGAGAGAGGTTTTTGTAGATGGTCCCAACACAATCCTATAGCCTTAGACGGAGAGTCTGTAAGCATCACGGTCTCCGAGAAATAGCCCTTCAAAGATTGCTGCCATTTAGCACTTTGGACTCTTAAGGGAAAATCACCAGTCCAATGTAGCTTAGAGTGATTTGGCGTATTTGGGTGCAAGAGAGGACCATCCCTAGCGTAAACGTACCCATCCGGACATGTTGGAACAAATTGCTTGGTCGTACGAGTTAAGGAATGAAAGTTGCACCACTTTGCAACTTTACACCGCTACATCCGCAACTTTTCCCTCCGAAAAGTCATCACCACAAGAAAACGCCAGATAGCAAAAACCGAGAGAGGTTTTGTAGATGGTCCCAACACGATCCCATAACCTCGCACGAAGATTCTGTAAGCATCATGGTCTTCGAGAAATAGCCCTTCAAAGATTTCTGCCTTTAGCACTTTGACTCTAAGGGAAATCGCTCGGCCCAATGTAGCTCGAGAGTGATTCGGCGTATTTGGGTGCAAGAGAGGACCATCCCTAGCATAAAGGTACCCATCCGGACGTGTTGGAATAGTTTGTTTGGTCGTACAAGTTGCGGAATGAAAGTTGCACCACTTTGCAACTTTACACTGCTTGCATCTGGTAACTTTTCCCTCCACTAAAAAGTCATCACCACAGGAAAACACCTCTAAGATAGCAAAAACCAAGAGAGGTTTTTGTAGATGGTCCCAACACGATCTCATAGCCTCAAATGAAGAGTCTGTAAGCATCACGGTATTCGAGAAATAGACCTTCAAAGATTGCTGCCTTTTAGCACTTTGAACTCAAGGGAAATTGCTAGTCCAATGTAGCTCGGAGTGATTCGGCGTATTTGGGTGCAAGAGAGGACCATCCCTAGCGTAAACGCATCATCCAAACATGTTGAACAGTCATTTGGTCGTGACGAAGTTGCGGAATGAAAGTTGCACCACTTTGCAACTTTACACTACTTGCATCCGCAACTTTTCCCTCCACTAAAAAGTCATCACCACAGAAAACGCTTCGAGATAGAAAAACTGAGAGAGGTTTTGTAGATGGTCCCAATACGATCACATAGCCGATGAAGAGTCCGTAAGCATCATGGTCTCGAGAAATAGACTTCAAAGATTGTTTCCTTTTAGCACTTTGGACTTTAAGGGAAATCATCACCAATGTAGCTTGAGTGATTCTGCATTTGGTGCAAGAGAGGACCATCCCTAGCGAAACGCATTCATCCATATGTGTTGGAACACCGCTTGGTCGCATCGAAGGCGAATGAAAGTTGCACCACTTTGCAACTTTATTAATCGCTATATCTAGCAACTTTTCCCTCCACCAAAAGTCATCACCACAGAAAACACCTTTGAGATAGCAAAAACCGAGAGAGATTTTTGTATATGGTCCCAACACGATCCCATTTCTCGACAAAGAGTCTGTAAGCATCATGGTCTTCTAGAAAAGCCCTTCAAAGATTGCTTCCTTTTAGCACTTTGGACTCTTAAGGGAAATCGCAAATTCAATGTAGCTTGGAGTGATTCCGGTGTATTTGGGTGCAAGAGAGGACTATCCTAGCGAACGCATCCCATCCGCATCGACGCGTTGAACAGTCCATTTGGTTGTATTGCCAGGGAATGAAAGTTGCACCACTTTGCAACTTTACACTCGCTTGCACCGCAACTTTTCCCTCCACTAAAAAGTCATGACCATAGGAAAACGCCGGTGATAAAAACTGAGAGAGATTTTTGTAGATGGTCACAACACGATCCCATAGCCTTGACAAAGAGTCTGTAAGCATCACGGTCTCCAAGAAATAGACCTTCAAAGATTGTTGTCTTTTAGCACTTTGGATTCTTAAGGGAAATTGTCGGTCCAATGTAGCTCGGAGTGATTCGGCATATTTGGGTGCAAGAGAGGACCATCCCTAGCATAAACGTACCCATCCGCACGTGTTGGAACAGTCTGTTTGGTCGTACGAGTTGTGGAATGAATGTTGCACCACTTTGCAACTTTACACTGCTTGCATCTGGCAACTTTTCCCTCCACTGAAAAGTCATGACCACAGGAAAACGCCTTTGAGATAGCAAAAACCAAGAGAGGTTTTTGTATATGGTCACAACACGATCCCATTGCCTCAGACGGAGAGTATGTAAGCATCATGGTCTCTGAGAAAGAGACCTTCAAAGATTGTTGTCTTTTAACACTTTGGACTCTTAAGGGAAATCATCGGTCCAATGTAGCTTAGAGTGATTCGGTGTATTTGGGTGCAAGAGAGGACCATCCCTAGTGTAAAAATACCCATCCAGACGTGTTGGAACAGTCTGTTTGGTCGTACGAGTTGTGGAATGAAAGTTGCACCACTTTGCAACTTTACACTGCTTGCATCTGGCAACTTTTCCCTCCACTGAAAAGTCATCACCGCAAGAAAACACCTCCGAGATAGAAAAAAACTAAGAGAGGTTTTTGTAGATGGTCCCAACACGATCTCATAGCCTCAGACGGAGAGTCTTTAAGCATCACGGTCTCCGAGAAATATACCTTCAAAGATTGCTACCTTTTAGCACTTTGGACTCTTAAGGGAAACTAGTGGGCAATATAGTTAACTTCTTCACAAACTTGGTTTGAAGTAATTTCATTCTTTTTTGTGCATTTAAAATGGATTTTTAAGCCTTCAACCCTAAAAGTGACCTCTAAATAACTTCAAACACCTTAACTACCTCATTCTTATTCATTTGTTTTGCAAACAAGCATTTTCATTCCAAGAGGCTGAGCTTTCATTTTTGCTTGTTGGATTGAATGTGGACTGTGACACAACTTTCTTTTTTTCAAAAATTGTTCAACATCATTGAACTAAGAATTTATCACACATCTGCTGAGAAACAAAGGAGTACCACAAACTAAAACACATTACACTTCGGTTCTCACTGACTTGATGTACTCTTCAACATCTCTCTTCTCTAAAAGCGACCTCTAAATCTCTTCAAACACCTTAACTACCCTAAAACCGACCTCTAAATCACTTCAAACACCTTAAGTACCTCATTCTTATTCATTTGTTTTGCAAACAAGTATTTTCATTCCAAGAGGCTCAGCTTTCATTTTTGCTTTCAAAGAAAAATCTTCCTATGCCACTATTACACTGCACAGGTAAACCAGGTTTTGTATTGTGGACCTATATTAAGCTACCACTCTCAAGTACCAATGTAACAATGATACAAAATAACTTTTGAGACTGTAAGAAGACATCTGATAACTCTTGAGTGTACCAAAAGAATTCTTATGATTTTTGAAGAATGTTGATAACTCTACTCAGTTGTCTTATTTTTTCAATATCATACAAATTGAATCCTGGCATCAATAGACTTTGTATATCAAGCTACCACAATTCAAGTTTCAATGATGAATATTTATCATGCATGTTTTAAATGGCATTCAAGTTTATAGTGGTTTTTTTGTTTATATGATGTTATGTGATATTCTAATCGTAATTCATTCTTCTAGGTTGCACATCTATATACATCTATATATATATTATTTTTACATGTTTTCTCCATTGTTCGGCCCCTACACTGCAAGTAAATGGCTGCATAGCGTGTGGAATGAGGGGGCAGGAGGCCTGAGACCCCTTCAAAGTTTGTTTGAGTGCTTTCTTTTCATTTTTTGTGAGTTTTGTGTCAAGTTTCCTCAAAGAAATGTGGTCTCATAGAATTCCATGACAAGCTAATGCAATTGATAGCTTCTCCTAGTTATTAGTTATGTAATGTGAAGTAATTGCATAACTACTTAGGTTGATTTTGTAAAAACTATATTGTTATTGAAATTTTTTCATCTATCAACATCTAGTTGTTACTTATGCAATGTGAAGTAATGCTTTTAGTTTGAAGATGTGCAATGCAATGTAATCAACAATGTGAATATAAACTACATAATATTTAACCATTCTTTTTATGCTATTGTACATTGATATTTAACCATTGCTCACTTGATTAAATTTTCAAAGAGTTTAATCATGCACATGAGGAGGAAATTAAATTTTGATTGTCAACTTCTATATATCAAATTATCCAATAATCAAGTGTATGTCCATATACAAAAATGGCATCAACGCCAACTCAAACAAAGTTTTACAATATGTGGCATATGCCATCTCGGTATCTATTCAAAATTTACATGCCAAAATGTCTATCTCATCCTAAACTACTGGTGGATCATCAAAATGGAGCCTCTTTGAAGCACTTGTTGGCTCTAAAGGTAGTTGCACAAGAAAAAGTTCAAACCACAATTGAGATTAGTTATACTATATAATTTAAAATTGAATAATTAACATAAAAATCAATACACATTGAATTATAATTGAACTCTAAAATTGAAATCTTGATTACCTTGAAATATACGTCTCTTCGAAGGGTCAGGAGTCCTAGAATATACCCCTCTCAAAGAACTAACCAAACCAGCTTTTGTAACGTCAATCTATATATGTGAAAAAAAAAATGAAATTGATCCAAGTTAGCATAGAATTGTCAGTAATAAGAACATATTTACCAAGCACAAAATAAAATAAACACATGCCTCTTTAGGCTGATCTTTTTATGTATCTCCTTTAGGTGTTTCAACACCTCCTCCTTCAAGTGTTTCAACACCTCCTCCTTCAGGTGTTTGAATACCTACTCCTTCAGGGGTTGTGGCTCTTATCAACAATGATGTATAGCTCACAACCGCCTGTACATAAAAATGACAAGTACATATGAAACTATGTATCTATGTCAATGTATGCATAATCAATAAAATATCTTATAAATCTTAATTCAATCAAATTTGAGTTCAATTACCTTTCCCTTATCTAACATTGTGCGTCCATAGTCTGGAGAGCATCGCACCTCACTCGCACTAGGTGTTTCCTACAAGCAGAGAATAAGATAAACATATAAGTTAATATATAATTTCATTAATGACAATTCAAATGACAAGCAAGTATACAATAAAAAAATGTAAATGAGTGAGTGCGAAAATACATACTGTGTGTGTCTCAAGGCCAAATGAAATGGCCCTAAGGGTGCTATTAGTCACCCATGTGAGCTCCTCCTCAGAAATTAACTGTTAAATAGACCATGTAAATAAATATTAGTACTTGATACTATCTCTTATTAATAGTCATTTTTTTTTAAATGCAAGTTATGAATTTACACCTTAAATGTTACCTGTGTAACTACTCCAATGTCCACCTCTCTAGCAGGAGAGGACTCTGTAGGGTGTGCTCCACTCCCCTGCGTGTGATCTGCTATAATCTCCACATCCTGGATGCCATAATCAGAAGTGTCTAATGGTTGCTTGGGGGTTGTACAATAGAACCCAAGCATATTTGTTGGCACGTATTGCAAATATGTGGCACACAAATATGTGGACCCGAGGAGGATGATGCAGCAGCACTGGATCCATCGCCAAGATCACCAGACTGTGGCTGAGCTACTAAAGAAGCATGGGAAACCAAAAGACCACTCAAAGAGTGAATGGCCTGGATAGTTTGTGTGGATGCATCCTCCGTAATATCCGGATGTTGTACTGGAGGTGGCAGAGGAAGGGGAGGATGAGGAACATGTGGGTGCCTGACTACTCTAGCTGCCCTTGGCCTATCCTGGGGCATACCTCCACTGGAATGCCTTGGAAGGGTTTAATGTCAAAGTAATTGACATGATGCCCTAACAAAAACTCAGCATATAATTTTTTAATAAAGTAAAAGGGTACATCAAGATTATTGTTGGGTGGTTTATCAAAAACCATACACCAATGATCCCAAAAGTTATCTACTATGCCCCTATGTGTGCACCATTTTATAGAAAGTTTTGGTTTGTTAACATTAACTGGAAAACCAGTGTTGGGGTTAATAAATAAAGAGGCTATTTGGGCTTTTGTTATTTGGATATCTTTCACATCATCATAAGACAATCCACATGCATAATATTGCCTCATGGTTTCTCACCACAAATGAAAGGCATTATGTTGGGTGGAGAGGGTTTCTACATTTGTAATTATTCCTATCAATGTGGTTAACATACGGGATAATCGAGGGATTTTCTTATAAACATCACAAATGCCCCTCAATTGCTCCAATTTTTCATGAATTAAGTCTTCAATTGATGGTTGCAAAGGTTGTGGAGCATTTGGCATTTTTGCATTTTGATTCTCAGCTAGTGGATTTTCATTCTCAACTGATGGAATTTGTGCATTCTCATTCTCGGCAGCCATACTGCCTGACTAAAGTTAAAAAATAATTAATCCAATTAAAATTAGACAATATAAATGAAAATATTATAAAAATACCCTAGTTTTTAAAAAAAATCCAAAAAAAACCCTACTTTTTAACAAAAAAATATAAAATTCTCTAATTTTTAATACAAATACATAAGAAACACTATTTTTAAATCAAAATCCATTAAAAACATTCATTTTTTTATCAAAATCCATTCTAAACTCAATTGTTTCATAAAAATTCAATCAAAAACCCTATTTTGAAAAAAAATCCACAAAAAACATTCATTTTTTTATCAAAATTCATTCTAAATTCAATTTTTTCATAAAAATTCAATCAAAAACCCTATTGTGAAAAAAAATCCACAAAAAACATTCATTTTTTTTATCAAAATCCATTCTAAACTCAATTTTTTCATAAAATTCAATCAAAAACCCTATTTTTAAAAAAAATCCACAAAATACCATATGAAATTATTCAAATCTAAATTAAAATTGAATCAAATCAAATAAAAATAAAAAACTTACCTTTCCAAATCATATTTTTCCCAAATCGGATATCCGTTACGCGAAGAAGCAATTCATTATGCGCCCGTGGGTTCTTCACTGTGAAATAACTTAAAAATAGCAACTGACTTTTTTTATATATGTTTTTTGCAAACCGGATATCCGATTTGTAAAACTAGGTTTGGTGTTTGGTATGGTGACACCCGAGCGTAAAAAAAGTCAACACATTCTTTTCGCATTTTTCGGTCGATGAAAGACGTGCTTTTTTCCTCATTGCCACTTTTTGGCCCGCCATGATCCTACACATACCCTAGATACAAGCCCAACCTTTGATTCTTATGCATTGATGACTTTGTGTTGAAAAACAATGATCTTCTAATTTCTTTAACCTCTTTTAGGGTTATTGTCTCCTTCGCTACGATCTACACACTATCTCAATGATATTTCTCTTTTAGTTTGAAGCTTTTCAAAAACATTCTAGGAAGCTTGACACACGCAATCTTCAACTCCAATTCTTTTGTGATCTGCCTACTTTGATGTGAAATGTAGTTTTGTAGGACACAAACAATAAAACTCAAATTGCAACAACGAACACAAATTGATAATAGACACAAATAATTCTTCTATTCATAAAATGGACAACATGGATTACAACTTAATGCACCTCAATATAGAGGTCTTCTTCAAATTTAGAAATGAAGTGCCAAGGGGAACTCCTTATAGAGATCACAACCCCTAAAATAGACACATTTTCATGCATTATCTACCATGCTCACCCTTGATGTTGAGTGGAATCATGAAATGAATATTTGCAACCCACTATGCAATATTATCTTCACCTTGTATGTGATTGTATAGACCCACTTAGTACCAATGAACTTGTTGTAGAAGTCAAGTACCCATTACTTATTTCTCTCCTTGAGAAATTAGAATATTTTAGCATATTTTATCTAACATAAAGAAGACTTGTAGTCTTTCAGACTACCTGGCACCTTTTAATGTGCCAATCATAACAAGCAATGATTAGGCACTTGAATCACTTTTTCAAACCTTCTTCTACTGTTATTTGTTTTACATGTGAACATTTTATCTTTTGTAACCTTTTTCCAACTTTATCCATTATTCCATTCATAATTAATCTGAACACAATCTTTCTTAGATTGTTAATCCCTCTCTATTCCAACATGAATTTTAATATTATTCTTCAATCTGTAATTAGAGGAACGACAAAGAGCGTAACACTTTTATTTTTTACTTCCTCCAGGTAACAATGAGAACATTGCATGCATTCAATTCCTTGAGATAAATTCTAACCTATAACATCTATGAGATAATTTCTATCTCTCTTTTCATATCGAAGGCCTTCATTCTTTGGCCTCACGATTGGTTGAATGACTTCTCTTTATGAAAACAAACTTTAGCTATATCACAAAAACCAGTTGTATTATCAAATGAACAACACAAATCTTTTGAACCACTTGATATATGACATATTAATTTTTTAAATTTTAAACACTTATATTCCTTTTGCAACAATTGTAATTTTTCTTCTATATTGTCATTTTTCTTCTTGACCTCATCAAACAATTTCAATTTTCTTCCAGCTCTTTATTTTTTATTTTAACATTCATGAATTATTTTTCAAGATTCTTAGTTGGACACAAATATTACATCTTTCATTTCCAAACTCGTTAGAATATGCTATCAATTGTGGGTTACATTTTTAAATTTCCATCACTTCTTCCTCCAAATCATTGAAAAAAATGAGTCACCATCGTGAAAATTGTGATTCCTTCTCTCTTAAGAGCTACAATTGTGAGAACAACATTGAGAAGCTCTTTCAATCATCCTTAGACAAGCTTCAATGAATATACAACCTTGTTCTATTCAAATCGACCTTCCCAATAATTTTTGTGATGTCGATTGTCCCTCCATCTAGCTTCAAAACAATTACAAACCCTGACTGGCCGCCTACAGAAATAAAATCATGCTTGACAACACTTCTACAATTCCAACTCCTCAATCATTCATAAATCGACAACTTATACAATGTCGACATTTTCAAAATGCATCTTGAATTTCCCTAATACATATTCTATTTTCCTTCTTTTGACTAGTGATCACTTTTTTTCCATTAGTTTGTTGGCTTAAGGGGTAAACATTGCCTCAATATTAAGTCTTTTTGGGAGCAATAGGATTTTTTTCTTTATCTTTTCCCTTTAATTGGTGGCTATTTCAAGACCCACAACTCCTCCATCTCTATCAATCTCTTCTATGAAAATTCTTTGATCTTTCTACAAACAACCTCCCTTTAAAACATCTGCAATGAATGGTGTTTTCTCCTTTCACACACGTAGCTATAGGTGTTTAATGGACTACAATCTTCCTTCTTCCATCCTTCATACTTTGTCATGATCTATCCATGATCTCTCAATGATCTTTCTTTGCCACTTTGAATCTTTTTGAACATATTCTAAAAAACCTAATGTTGACAATCTTCAACTTCAATGCTATCACAATCAACCTATCCTGATATCGAATGTAGTTTTTGAAAACACTGACAATTAAATTTGGATTACGATAGCAAAGATAAATTGATAACACACAACTTATTCTTCTATTCTAAATTTTTTTTACAAAGACTACAACATAATCCACCTCAATATAGAGGTATTCTTTAGCTTTACAAACTAGACAGTTAGGGGAACTCTTTATGGAGATCACAACTTCTAAAATAGACCCATTTTTTTGGATAGATTTTCAAGCAACTAAAATTCTAAAAAATATGGAAATCATAATCTATTAAAAAGTTACCAAAACCACTAGAAAAAAATTAAAATTTCTGTCAAAAATGGTCCAACTGCATGCTTGGCATCACTTATCTTAGCTTCGTTTCAATGCATGACATCATTATCCAACATACACCCCTCTTGATGCTAAGAAAACTCACAAATTGAATATTTTCTAATGACTGTAATATTATCATAAATTTTCTACATGATCTTATATAGACCGACTTAGTACTAATACTTTTTCTGTAGAAGTCATGTACCCATGACTTATATCTTTCCTTCTTGATAAGTCACATAATTTTCCCATCTTTACTCTAACATAAATAAGAGTCGTAGTCTCTCAAACTACATCACACCTTTCAATGTCTCAATCATAACAAGCAATCAATCATTAGCCACTTGACTCAAACTTTCAAGCCTTCTTTGACCATTATTTATTATTAATGTAGAAATTTAGGCTTATACAACCTTTTGATTATATTTATAACCTTTTGCCAACTAGATTCATCAATCCATCCATAATTAATTTGCATACAATATTTCTTAAATTTTTCATTCTTCTATCTATTCAAAGATTACTTTTGAAAATGATTCTTAAATTTGCAAATAGAACAAGGATGAAGATCCCTAGACTTTGGTTTTATATTTCCTTCTATGTTACAATGAGAAAATTGCATGCATTCCATTCTTTGATCAAATATGTTACCTGGTACATCTATAACATCATTTATTCTTACCATATCCAAGGCCTTCCTTCTTTGGTCTCACAATTGGTTGAAGGTATTCTTTAAATCCTTGTCCATGCTTTTCCAAACCATTTCCATCATAGACCATTTTCTTCATGATTTTCAAACCAATATTATTTTCAAACCATTCTTTATTTTTAACATTACAATCTATAAAGTTGTAGATTCAAACACAACCTTACCTTGAACCTTACACTTTTTATCAAAGGGAACTTTCGCTATATCACACAAATGAACTATTTGATCAAATTAACAACACAAATCTATTTTGACATATGACATTTGTTGTACCCCAAATCAAAAAATTTGCTACACTTAGGCATTTTGAATAAATGAGTAAAATTATTTTCAAAACAGTGAAAAAGGGTCAAAATTGGGGTTTGCATGTCTTGCATGAGGTGTTAAAAACTCAAAATTTTCAAAATCTGACAATCTGAGTCTGCTGAGAGCGACCAAATCTACAAAACCCAGATCTCAGTTTTTCATCCCTACTTTTTAGGAAAATTGCTATTTTTAGAAACTTCCTAAAAATAGAACTTTTTCTGGGTTTTTTTGGGTTTCTTTCAAAATTGATGCTGGCAAAATTTTCTAAAAATAGATTTTTTTCCTGTTAGGGTTCAAACTGATTTTGATTGGTCGAAAATACTTCCTCATCAGACTGGTGCATTCATAATCATAAAACGATCAGTTCTACCTAGTGGGTTTATTTTGTTTTTTCAATTTCATAAAGCATTTTGGGAACTCTAAGGCCGTTAATGGAGGCCAATTAGATGCCAGCTATCAGATTCAACATTCAAGCACTAAACAAAAGATGAGATGATGAACATGCATGAAGAACAAGGAGAGGAAGGTGAAAACTGCAAAATAAAAACTAAGTCTGGAAGACATGGGCGCCTCAGAAGGAGATAGGCGCCTAACATTTCAGGGTATCAGATGATGAAATTAGGGTTCGTGCTTCCATGAAATGTTGTTCAAATTCTTCCCAGCTCCGTAATGAGTCCAGTGGTGCAATCATCAAATGAACCAGTCACCCGAAATTCAAGATGAAATGAAGAAGTTTCAACCAAGTGGCAGAAGGCAAACCATGAAAATCATTGAAATTTTTCTAGGTCTAGGAACTTTGGGCACCCCAGGTGCCTAGGGGCGCCTAACCTTTTGAAAAGTCAAACTTAGCAATTAGGGTTTGCAGATGAGCTCAATCTCTTCAAGATCTTGTCAGCTTTGCAGTGGATGTCCTCGTTAGATCGTCATATTTGTCAATCACCGATAAATCCAAGACAAGTTGAAGGTATAAAATGAAGATTCAACTATTAATAATGAAAATCAAGCAAAAATGGCTTAGTCTAGAGGATTTGGGCGCCCCTGAAGGAGATAAGCATAAATGGATGAATTTTCCAATGAAGGCTCCAACATGTCTTCTTCAGATTAGAGCAATCTTTCCAATGAAACCATCAACATGTGAATCAGAGTTGGTAGTCATCAAATATCAAAAGCTGAACAAGGGGAAAAACATAAGAAAAACATCAAAAGTCAAAAGCAAGATGAAAAACATAGAATAAAATCTAACTTTGGTGAAGTTGGGCCCCCTAGCTAGCCTAGGGCACCCAAGCTTTTGAACCCTCAAATGCAGCTTTCAGGAGACATCACTCCCAGGATACCCCCTTTAGAATCAATCAGGCTATCCAATGAATCTGACAGTCAGGCGATCCAATCAGTCTAGCTCCTAGAATCACAAATTCACTAGAAAATCAAATGGACACATGGAGAGAATGAAAAGTATGAAAATGGCTAACACTGATAAAGTTGGTCGCCCTAGAAAAAGAAGGGCGCCCATGATTTTGAAGGTCTAAATGAAGTTTTTAGCTAAAATTGCCTCTAGGATGATCTTCTCAAAATTAGTTAGGCTCTGTGATGGATCACTCCATCAATCCACAGGATCCTCCTAGCATCCAGAAATCAAAGATCAAACAAGGTTCAAAATCATGAAAAAGTTGAAAACTCAGAAAAATGACTTAGTCTGGAAGAGATTGGCGCCTCCAACCAAGAAGGGTGCCCAAAATGACTTTTCCTTAGCCAAATTTCCAAAAATTTCAAAGTTGCAAGACGAAGATAAAATGTCCATATTCAATGTATGAGCAAAGGCTAGGGTTTGCATGGATTAAAGCAAAAGAAAGCAGAGTTATCTCAAGCCTACAACTTATTTAAAGAGGCCTTTTCCATTCAAATTTCATCATTCTTTGCAGCTGGCATCCAAGTTGAAGAGGGGCAGCAACATAGAAGTTTCTCTTTTCAAGATTCAAAACTTTAGGTTTATGATTTTCAAAAGTTCCTCAATTTTCAGACCATCAACATAAGGGCTTGCTTTTTTCATGCTTTTTCATTTAGAACATCAACTTTTTGAAGGAAGAGTTCAAAGTTTTCAATTTTCAGCAATCTGGGTCTTCTCAACTCATCATTCTAAATGATTTTTGAAGAAATTTTTCAAGTTGCAACAGCTGATTTTTTCTTGCATGTCAAAGAAATCATCAAAATTTTCAAGATTTGATCATTTGGGTCCTCTTAAAACATTCTTCTAAAGAAAACCTAGATCACAGCTTTTTTCAAGAAAATTTCAGATTCTAGGGTTTGCTACTTTTTCAATCAACCCTCAGTATTTTTCAAATCTGATCAGCTAGGTTCATCTCAAATGTGTTTCTAAACAAAACCTAGATGCCAGCTTTTTTTGTGAAAAATTGAAGAAATTATGGTTTTCTGCTTTGTCAGTCTACACTCAAAATTTTCAAAAATGGACGATCTAGGTCTTTTTGTAACAAAATTTTGAACAAAACCCATATCTTAGAAAAATTTCAAAAAATTCGTTCATTTGAAGAAAAAATAGCATTCTAAATTTAGAAAGTGTGTAAAGTTTGTTTGAATATAGACAAGTTTACATGCAATCTTCAAGGTTTTCATAATCGAATACACTCCCAATAATTTCAAGACCAAGTCAATACTATACCATGACTTCATGAAAACAGTTGAGACTAACTTACATCACATCAAGCTGGTATTCGACTTATGTGCTTTGGAGAATGTAGGTAACACTGCAATCAAAAACCTATAGCACTCTGGACTTCTCACAACAACATCCATTCCTATTTCAGTGCAGAATCTGGAATTTGTAATCGCTTGCATAAAGCATTACAATCTAGCGACACGGGAGATTCAATCCGTAGATGGGAGGTTAATTTGCAGTTGAAACTTGACATGATTGAGAAATGCTTCTCAATTCCACCTTGGTCTGAGAGTGTGACTATCTCTAAAGAAGAATGTGGAAAAATATGGGACATGCATAAAGAGAAATACAACAAGATTGCACAGAAGTGGATGAAAGAAAAACATAAGACTCTGCCAAAGAACATCGGGCGAGGGGAGTTCAAAGATGAAATAGTTATCATCATCACCTTGCTCAACAAGATCATTGGACAAGAAGATGCTACGAAATTCTAGCCCTAGATGTTGTATTTTATACCTCACATCATGAAGAAGACTAAGTTCTATGATTGGGAAACCTTAATCAGTGACAACCTCCATCAACAAATAACATAATACTTGCAGATTCATGAGTTCCATATGGTCTCCTACCTAGTCTACCTAGTGGCCTTCTAGGGCCAATTCAGAGGGTTGAACAATGAGGGGTCTCTAAACGTACATGTCTACAACTACTACCCTCAACTAGAGTTCACGAAGTCATTACACCATTACAAGAGGGTGAACGAGGCTTTTTTGATGCACACAGTGCAAGACCTGGATATTGAGTTGCACGTTCATATTTCATCAACTGTCAGGGCAGCAATAGCAAAGTGGGAAAATTGGTCTATACAATTTCCTACATTCACTTACCTCAAATTCTATGGCTTATTGAGTGCTCCACTTATGTTACCAAGGTACCCATCAGATGAAGTTGTTTTCATGGAATTCCTAAGGCAAGCAAAATGATGTCCACACAGTCTTGAGGAATAGAAAGAAACCCACCCTGAGCTTTTCATTGGGGCTGGGAATCTATACATGCAGATCAACAACAGATGCTAAATGCATGGGTGATGAGTTGTCTAAACTTGGTCTCAAGCCTTACAGCGAGAGACGATCATATGACCCTCATGTTGTCTTCGTTGCTCAACTTGAGAAGAACTATGCTCATTTTCCCACTCTTGAAGATTTTTGGGCTAACTATAGAGATGAGTTCAAGGTGCAAAGGCATAGTTACAGCAGGCTCACTATCCATCAAATGAAATACTTCCTACTAGAGGATATCAAGGGATTATCAGATGATGATGGAGATGTACTTCTCCCAATGTACACTTGGAAGCAAATTGAAGAGCAACCTCTTCCATAGGTCAATTGGGCTAACAAAGAGTCCCTCTCAGTTGAAGAAAGGACAAGACAAGTCCTAGAGCACAACAAGGTTTTCCTAGTCCTCAAGAGGAAGAAATCCATTCCATTAGTAGAGCCGCCAAGGGTACAATTATCACTTCCCTCTTCTTCTGGAGCACAATCAAAAGGGAAAGGTGTAAGTCAGTCTCAAGAAGGTGTAAAGGGTATCAGGTCAACTAAAAACATAAGAAGGTTGGAATTATCAAACATAACCTTGCAGGAGCAACCTACAGCTGAAGCAGAAGCTCCTCCAGTAGAGTCAGTACCTCAAAAGGAAACAAAAGACGTGCCTTTGACACATGATCCTACACCATTTCCAAGGTCTTCGCCAGTTCATATTGATATAGAGGATGAAGAAGATGAAGAAGTTGCAGTTGAACCTCCCAAGGAAGTTACTAGAGATACCACATCTTGGCTTGAGAGCTCCTTGGGAAGGAAGAGAAGAAGACCTTCATATCAGTTAAATTTTGATGATCTTGACAACATCTATCAGGAGGGACCTAAGAAGAAACCAAAGAAGCAAGTTCATTTTGAGGGAAATCTTGATGGTGAGACTATCATGGAGACTACTACACCTCCTGAAGATAGAAACGGAGATGAAGTGGATGTAGATGACTTCGTGATGGTGAAGGCTAATCTTGGAAAAAGCACCAAACATGCGGAGGTTAGTTTGTTTAGAGTTGCATCTGAAATCCTTCAAGAAAGAGTGCTCAAAGATGGAGAAGACAAGGCAGCCCTCAAGGTAGAAATACAACTCAGGCTTTACATTTCTAACCTTGTCCATGGCATTTCATAGGCTACTCAGTTGTTGCCCCAAGTTCTAGAGACACTAGTTGATCATCATCAGTTGAGACAGCTAGTAATATGTGGGAAATAAACTCAAGAATGGATTGACGGATTCATCATCAAAGGAAAAGAAGTACTTGCACAGATGTTTCAGCTAAGGAATAATGCTCATGACTTACGTCAAGGCCTGCAAGGATTTGAACAATTAATGGAAGAGGTTAAGCCTAGGCATGAAATCATCATTGCAGATTTGGATACAACTTATAGCTCAACAGTTTCCAGATAACACAAGAGACAAATTATTGCATGGAAAGAGCATCATACCTTCAAGTTGAGGACCTATGAGAGGATAGCCGAAGAGTTTGTTGCATACAGGCAAAGGGTGGTTGAAGCTTTTTTGTTCATAAATGAGTTTATTACAAAGATCCCTGCTTAGTGTCATCATGATGATGGTTCCTATGTCAAACTTGATGAACTACAAGACCAGTTTCAGAGTGTTGTTCATAGAACTGATGGCGGCATGAGTCATATTTCCATGATGTCAGCAAGGTTTGAGAAAGCGGCCAATGAGGTCGAAGATATCCTGAGATCAATTGCAGATGGAGAGTATATCCTAGAAAAGTGAAACTTTGCTATTGATAGTATTGATGCACCTGACATAGACACAATTTCCATCTTTTTGTCAGATGTGATTGAAATTTAAAGCAACTTTCTTCTAGAAGCTTTATTTTCGCTTTCTTTCTATTCTTTGAAGAAGAGAAAGAAGATAAAATGTAATAGTTGGCACTTCCTGTTTTTTCCTACTTTCTTAGGTGTTAGATGCTATCTCCTAGTTTTAGAAATAAATCTTGCTTGTTGAGCAAGCCTTAGTTGTAAAAGCAATGATATTTTAGGGTTCCCTACTCCTCTACTTCTCTATAAATAAGAGCAGTCTTGCTCATTTATTTTTAACCATACTTGTGATATCAAATTGCTAAGCTTATTTTTCCTTCAAGTTGTTGTCTTCTAGTTGTTGTTCACTTTATGTAAGAACAAGTTTGCAAGTCTCTTTTAGCTGCAAGTTCTTGTTCCGTGCATGTGTTTAGTGTAATCTTTGTTCTAGGAATTTGAGAAATAAAGTCTTGAGCCTCTTTTTCCTTGATATAATTTCTCAAATTTCTATTCATTTCTCTTGCTCTGTGTTTACTTGAGAAAATAGAAATGTCATTAGCATAGGTTAGTCATATTTGAAATTCCTTAAACAAAAAATATCAGCTACGACACTTGATTTTTATAAACCTTGTGCTCTTAGCTGAACCAAAAAGGTAGGAAAATTAGATTTAATTTACTTTCTTGAACACCATTAGCAAAGAGGGAGCTTCCCCTCCAAATTTGAATAGTAGGTTACTCCATATAGCTATCCATTTCTAATTCGCATTCTAGAGGTACGAATTAAAATGCCAACAAGATATAACATATTGTCGGTGTTGAATGCACAAGACAATTGAGGGGGAGGGGTGTTGATGAATCAAAAAATAAAACAATATAAATAAATATCAACACTGTATACAAAGGGCACACTATCAGAGGGCTCATTGCAATAGAGGAATCCACCACAATATTGCCAACACCTTCACACCATAACTGAAGAATTGTAGAAACCTTTTAATCACTACATCCAACAATCTAGTAAAAGAAAATTCATACTGCACTTTCTCAGATTCGTACTCTAACAAGTTCTACAATTCGCATCATTTGTATCATACTCATCTATCTTCACATCCCTCAACAATTTAACTCATATCTATATCACCTTCAACCTTGAAATTATTTTGAAAGGTCGGCTATGCACCCCAACCATGAAAATTCAAAATTAGGTCAACACCAAAACACTTCCATGGAGGATAGAAGCAAAGGCAAAGCACACTTCTTATCTAGGGCCCAAAACTATAACACCATGCTACAACACGCTTGTAAAAAGAATAAACATACATCGCAACTAGTGTAAAAATCAAGGTCATTAGTCACACGTGTAAACACCATTAAACTTTGAAGTGCACACTTCCTTTTATTCAAGAGCAACTTACAAACAAAAAATGAACCATGAACACAATATGGAATATTCCATACATATCCTGAAATCCAACAAATTCCCTCGCATCAACATTCATCTGAAGAATGTACAAACCTAGTACACTCAGGTATTTATGTTGTAGACCGTAACATAAGAAACTGACTTCCAAAGCACCAATCCTTGAACAAGTTTGACTGAATAAGGATACCAACACTATCAGGACGCCTTCAGATCTGCAAAACCTAAAACCAAACTATGGAGAAATGTGGAGAAAAAACATTTCTCCTAGACACCTTCGCAATACATTGTTCACACCAAATTCTGAATATAACACCTCTTGATTCTTTTTGTCACCATATCTGAAACACATAGGTAGATCTTGAACGTAGAAGAAATGCAAAGCAACACTAGAACACTACTTTGTAACCTGAAGCAAATTGTAACTCACTGTTTCCTCTTTTTATCAAATTTTCTCAAAAGCACTTGGAAACCAAGCACCGGGAAAATATCGTCATCAACTTCATCACTTCCACAACTATTATAGATAGAAGCTTATCAAAGCAACACTAGAGGTTGACTCTAGTAGCTTACTAATGACAACATAATCCAACTAATCAAAGCATCATCAATTCAACAACACATACTCTTGCAACAATCTTTCTCTCATACAATTGAAACCAATGACAACACAAGCTTGTTTACATCAATGACAACACCAACAGCTCATACTTGCACCAGATGGTTTAATTTGAAACGCTCACTTTCCTTTTGCAATAATTTTATTTTTTCTTGTAAATCATCTTTCTTCTTCTTTGCCTCATCAAACAAAGTTAAGTTTTCTTTCAGCTCTTTATTTTTCAATTTAACATTCTTTAATTCTTTTTCAAAATTCTCAATTGTTCAAAAATATTAACATCTTTATTTTCCAAACTCATTACACTTCTTAATTTCCATCACTTCTTCGTCAAAAATATTTTTTCCCTTTTTTACACTTTTTCCTATATTTCCCATTGAAACAGATGACTCACTGTCCTCTCTTAATAAGTACCATTGTGAGAACAACTCTTGACAATCTCCTACAATTTCCTTTAGAGAAGCTTCTATGATTTTACCACCTTCTCTAATTATCATACTGATGGCAAACAACATGCATTAAATATGTGAACGATCAAAAAATGGACTTTATTGATTTGGGCAATTTTGTTGTTGTTCAAAAACAATGATCTCCTTTGATCATTCAACTTCGGCCTTGCAAATAATTGTTGTGAGCTTGATTGGTGCTCCATCTAGCTTAAAATTAGTTTTGAACCTTTATTGTCAGTTTGTTTCAATAACATCATACTTGGTGACAATTCCACAATCTATCTTTTTCCTTTATTCTCTCTTTTCACAACATTTCTGAAGTCTTATTCTTTGATTGTGGCTTTATTCACTCTTCTTATAACATTTTTGATGTCTTCTTCTTTATTTGTGACTATCATATCCTCTTGGGTCTTTCTATAGTGATCTCATGATCTTCGGCTATAGCTCCTCGATCCTCATCAAATCGACAATTTATACTATGGAGACCTTCAAAAAATGATTTTATAATTTCCTTCACACATATTTTATTTCCTTCCTTTGACTTGTGATCACTTTTCCATGATTAGCTTGTTTTCTTCAGGGATAAACATTGCTACAATATTTAACTTCTTTGAGAGTGGTTGGCTTTTCTCCTTCCACCTTTTAATTTAATTGTTGGCTAGTGCAAGCATGACTCCTCCTTTTCTTTCGATCCTTCATATAGAGACAACTTTGTCTTGAAATACAATTATATTTTGATGTCTTTGACCTCCTTGAATGTTATAGTCTGCTTTGCCACAATCTTCCCACGAGATTTCAATAATCTTTCATTGCCACTTTGAATCTTTTTGGATGTATTCTGAGATGCATGGTGCTCACAATCTTCAAGTTCAATTCTAACATAATTTGTATCATACTCATCTGTCTTCGCATTTCTCAACAACTTGACAAATATTTATATGATTTTCAACCTTGAAAGCATTCTTCAAGGTCGGCTATGCACCTCAACCATGCAAATTCAAATTAGGTCAGCAACAAAAAACTTCCATGGCGGATAGAAGTAAAGGTGGACCACACCGGTTCTTATGTACGACCCAAAAATATAACACCACGCTACAACACGCTTCTAAAAACAATCAACATCCACCACAACTAGTGTAAACACCAAGTTTGTCTATTATCCATGTAAACACCATTAAAATTTTAAGTGCATGCTTCCTTTGATTGAAGAACAACTTGTGGACATAAAATGGCACCTGCACACAATCTAGAATATTCCATAAATATCCTGAAATCAAACAAATTCCTTTGCAATAACTTTCATATGAATTCCAACACTATTAGCACACCTTTAGATTTGCAAGACCTAAAACCAAACTATGGAGAAACATGGAGAAAAAATATTTCTCCCAAAAACATCTGCAATACATTGTTCACACACTGGTGAACACAACGATCCAACACACCAAATTTTGAATATAACACCTCTGGATTGTTTTGATCACCATATCTTAAATGTGTAGGTAGATCTTCAACCTAGTATAAATGCATAGCAACACCAAAACACTACTTTGTAACCAAAAACACACTATAACTCACTGTTTCTTGTTTTTATTAAATTTTCTCAAAAGCACTTGGAAACCAAGCATAAGGAAAATATCATCATCACCTTCATCACTTCCTCAACTATAGATAGAAGCTTATGAAAGCAACACTAGAGGTTGACTTGAGTAGCGTACTAGTGACAACATAATGCAACTAATCAAAGCATCATCAATGCAACAACACATACTCTTGCAACAATCTTGCTCTTATACAGTTGACACCAATGACAACACAAGCTTGTTGACATCAATGACTACACCAACAACTCATACTTTCAATAGATGGTTTAATTTGAAACAATCATTTTCCTTTTGCAATAATTTTAATTTTTCTTGTAAATCATCTTTCTTCTTCTTTTCCTCATCAAACAAAGTTGAGTTTTCTTTCAGCTCTTTATTTTTCAATTTAACATTCTTTAATTATTTTTCAAAACTCTCAATTGCACAAAAATATTCACATCTGTATTTTCCAAACTCATTTAAATTTACTATCAATTGTGAATTACACTTCTTAATTTTCATCAATTCTTCCTTGAAAATATGTTTTGGCTTCTTTACAATTTTGGCTATCTTTCCCATTGAAACAGATGACACATTGTCCTCCCTTTATAGCTACAGTTGTGAGAGCAACAGTTGACAATCTCCTGTAATTGGCTTCCAAATAATTGTTGTGACCTTGTTTGGCGCTCCATCTGGCTTCAAAATAGTTGTGAACCCTCATTGTCAAGCTATTTCAATAACATCATACTTGGCGACAGTTCCACAATCTATCTTTTTCCTTTATTCACTCTTCTCATAACATTTTTGAAGTCTTATTCTTTGACTGCAACTTTATTCACTCTTCTGATAACATTTTTGATGTCTTCTTCTTTGACTGTGACTATCATATCCTCTTAGGTGTTTCTATAGTGATCTATTGATCTTCAGCTATAGCTCCTTGATCCTCCCCAAATCGACAACTTATACTATGGAGACCTTCACAAAATTCTTTTGAAATTTCCTTCACACATATTCTATTTTCCATCCTTTGACTTGTGATCACTTTTCCTTGATTAGCTTGTTTTCTTCAGGGATAAACATTGCCACAATATTTAATCTTCTTTGGGAGCGGTTGGCTTTTCTCCTTCTACCTTTTGATTTAATTGTTGGCTATTGGTAGACCCATGACTCCTTTTCTTTTAGTCTCTTGTGTGAATAATTTTTGATATTTCTATAAATGACCTCCCTTTGAAACTTCTCCAATCAATAGCAATTTATCCTTTGAAGGATGCATCTATAGGGTTTAATGAACTGCAATCTTCGCTGTCCTTCGATCCTTCATATAGAGACAACTTTGTCTTGAAATACAATAATATTTTGATGTATTTGACTTCCTTGAATGTTATAGTCTACTTTGATGTAATCTACCCATGATATCTCAATGATCTTTCTTTTTGAATCTTTTTGAATGTATTATTCCAAGAAGCATGGTGCTCACAATATTCAACTTGAATTCTTTCCCGATCAACCTACTCTGATACCAAATGTAGTTTGTGAAAAGACAGACAATAAAACTTGGATTGCAACAACAAAATAAATTGATAACACACACACAAATAATTCTTCTATTTATAAGATGGATTACATGGATTTCAACATATAACACAACTCAATATAGAGGTCTTCTTCGAACTTACAAACTAAATAGTGAGGGGAACTCTTTATAGAGATGAGAAACCATAAAATAGATAGATTTTCATGCATCGCTTTTAAAGAAAATAAATTCCTAAAAGCGTGGAAATTACTATGTATTTAAAATTACCAAAAGCATTAAAAAAAAAATAGAATTTCCTATTGAATGCTTGGCATTACATATCTTATGTTTATCTTCACACTTGGTATAATTATCCAACAACAAACTGTGAGATTTTTCATTGCTCTGAATTCTAAAGAATGTTGCTAGTGTTTTGTATTTCGAAAGAGAAAGGAGTGAGGTTTTAGAGATGGGCACTACAATCAATACTATGTGGTTGACCGAAGATTGTAAAGGATCTTGCAATCATAAGGATCACAATTTACAAAGAAGAAGGCACCTCTTGAAATTTTTTTGGTAGAAATTAAAAAACAAAGGAGAATCATTTTTGTAGAAGATTGATGCAACAATGGGAACAAGTAGAATAGAATTTGGTGCTTAAATCGCGTAGACAAGGAGGAATCATTGGAATAAGAGGATGACAAGAAATCTCACTTAAGATAGAAGGCAATCAAAGTTGTTAAAAGGAGAATTGAATAAGTGTAGCATATCATGGCATCTTCTTTTCACGAACATAAAGAAGACTTGCAGTCTTTTAGACTACATGACACATTTCAATGTGCCAGTCATAATAAGCAATCATTAACCACTTGACTCAAACTTTGAAATATTGATTGATCGATATTCATTTTTACATGAAAAAATTTAGGCTTATACAAATTGTTGATTATGTTTTAACCTTTTGTCAATTGGAGCCGTCAATATATTCATAGTTAATTTGCTTAGAATCTTTCATAGATTGACCATTTCCCTCCTTATCTGAAAATGAATTTTTAGATGATTCTTTTATTGCAAGTTTCACTCCAAGATAACTTCTTAGCTCCAAATTCATTAGAATTTCTTCCTCTCTCACAATACTCAAATCCTGAATAACATTTATGCTAATACAGCCTCTTTATTATATTTATATTATTTTTCCAATAGGATCCACCAATCCATCTATGATTAGTCT
The DNA here is from genome assembly GCA_007258455.2 of Sequoia sempervirens. Taxonomy (NCBI): domain Eukaryota; kingdom Viridiplantae; phylum Streptophyta; class Pinopsida; order Cupressales; family Cupressaceae; genus Sequoia; species Sequoia sempervirens. Next base: position 161,418,408 of record VDFB02000002.1, on the reverse strand, counting down.
ACATACAATCTTTTTTAGATTTTCCATTCCTCACTATTTCAACATGACGTTTTATAATGATTCATTATAATTAAAATAGAACAAGGATGAAGATCCCAACACTTTTCTTTTATATTTCCTTCTATGTGACAATGATAACATTGCATGCATTCCATTCATTGAGCTATTTTGTTACCTGCAACATATGTAACATCATTTATATCTATGTAACTATATCCAAGGTATTCATTCTTTTGTCTCACGATTGCTTGAATGGGTTCTCTAATTCCTTTTCCATGCTTTCCCAAACATTTTCCATCATAGCCCATTTTCTTCATCATTTTCAAATGAATATTTTTGAAAGGATCCTTTTGTTTAACATGATCACTACCTACAAAGTGTGTAGTTTCAAACCCATCCTTATCTTGAACCTCACACTCTTTATGAAAAACAATTGTAGCTATGTCACACCAATCAAGTGTTTGATCAAATGAAGAACATAAATTTTGGCTATTAAAAACAATGATATCCTTTGCTTGTTGAAATTGACCTTCCAAATAATTGTTGCAATCCTGATTGATGCTTCATCTGGCTTCAAAATAGTTGTAAACTTTGATTGGTAGCCTTCAAAAAATGCATTTGCAATTTCCTTCACACATATTGTATTTTCATTCTTATGCGGTTATTTTGTTGGCTTCAAGGTTAAACATTGCTACAATCTTCAGTCTTCTTTTGGAGCGATTGGGTGTTCTTCAACTTTTTCCTTCAACAACGGTTATAATTTTAAAAGACTTGACCACTGTGTAATAGTCGACTATCAGTTATAATTTTTTAATGTCAGTTGAGTTTCTCAATAGGCTACAAAGGTTGGAGCTCGTGGAGGGTACAGGGTACCCTATGCAACAGGGTACGACCTCTCCGTCCACAGAAATATTCTCTTCTTTTTTTTATTTTTCAATTTTTTTTCAATTTTTTTATTTTGTTAAAAAAAATTTATATAATGAAAAACCTGCCTAAAATATGAATTTTTGTTTTGAAATTTTACAAAAAAAACTAAGCTAGCATAAAAAACTAAACGGACTCGATGGCACAGTCCATTTTGGCTCAAAATGCTCCCAACAAAAGCTCAATCTTGGTCAAAATTAGTGGGATCTGGAGTGTCTCTGAAATGATACAATATGCGTCAGCACTCCCTTAAACTGACAGAGTTGATATGAGATCATTTGGAGTAGTTAGGAGGGAGAGGTAGATGTTGATTATATAGTTGAATATGGGCACATAATTCCAAGAGGGGTAATAACTCTCAAATAACCAAATTAGGTGGCAATTATTCCTACATGGAAAATGCCAAAGATGTGGCATAACCTACTCAAAAGGAGACAAGATAGTGATTTTGTGAGGTGGCATAAAAGGCCAAAAGAGGGTGTGAGACTCAACCACCCAAGTGTGGGTGAGAGTGACACATGTGATCAATGGATTAAGCCACGTGTACTCACATGAACCATGTCTCATATAACCTAAGTATTCTTCATAATGTGTAGGAGAAATAAATATTAAAAAACCTACACTAACAGTTTGCACTATTGGAAAGCTCTCCAAAAGCACTAATTTAGTCCCTAAAAAAGGTCATAACTTTCTACTTGTTGCTCAGAACTTGAATCCATGTGCACCATTGGAAAGATCTCCAAGAGTACTAATTTAGTCCCTAAAAAATGTCATAACTTTTTACTCGTTACTTGGAATTAGAATCCGTTTGCAACATTGGAACGCTCTCCAAGACTACTAATTCAGTCCATAAAAAAGGTCTTAACTTTCTACTCGTTGTTGGGAATTCGAATCCATTTGCATCATTGGAAAGCTCTCCAAGAGCACTAATTTAGTCCCTAAAAAAGGTCATATCTTTCTACTTGTTGCTTGAAATTCAAATCTATTTGTACCATTGGAAAGCTCTCTAAGAGTAGTATACAGTCCCTAAAAAGGTCATAAATTTCTACTAATTGCTCAGAATTCGAATCCATTTTGACCATTGGAAAGCTCTCTAAGAGTACTAATTAAGTCCCTAAAAAAGGTCATAACTTTCTACTGGTTGCTCAAATTCAAATCCATTTACACCATTGGAAAACTCTCCAAGACTACTAATTTAGTCCCTAAAAAGGTCATAACTTTCTAATCGTTTCTTAGAAATTGAATCTGTTTGCACCGTTGGAAAGCTCTCCAAGAGTACTAATTCAATCCCTAAAAAAGGTCATAACTTTCTACTCATTGCTCAGAATTTGAATCCATTTAAACACTTGGAAAGCTCTCCAACAACACTAATTCAATCATTAACAAAAGCCAAATTTCTCTAATTATTGCTCGAAATTTGAATCCATTAGCATCGTTGGAAAGCTCTCCAAGAGTACTAATTCAGTCCCTGGAAAAGGTCATAACTTTCTATACGTTGCTCAGAATTCAAATCCATTTGCACCATTGCAAAGCTCTCCAAGAGTAATAATTGAGTCCCTAAAAAAGGTCATAGCTTTCTACTAGTTGCTTGGAATTCAAATCCATTTGCATTGTTGGAAAACTCTCTAAGAGTACTAATTCAGTCACTAAAAAAGGTAATAACTTTCTAATCGTTGCTGGAAATTCAAATCCATTTGCACCGTTGGAAAGCTCTCCAAGAGTACTAATTCAATCTCTAAAAAGGACATAACTTCCTACTCATTGCTAAGAATTCAAATCCACTTACACCGTTCGAAATTTCTCCAAAAGAACTAATTCAGTCCCCAAAAGAGGTCATATCTTCCTACTCATTCAAAATTCGAAGCCATTTGCACCATTGGAAAGCTCTCCAAGAGCACTAATTCAATCCCTAAAAAGGTCATAACTTTCTACTTGTTGCTCGGAATTCGAATCCATTTGCACCGTTGGAAAGCTCAGCACTAATTCAATCCCTTAAAAAGGACTTATCTTTCTACTCATTGCTCAGAATTCCAATCCACTTGCACCATCGGAAAGCTCTCCAAGAGTACTAATTCAGTCCCTAAAAAAGGTCCTAACTTTTTACTTATTGTTTAGAATTCGAATCTATTTGCACCATTGGAAAGCTCACCAAGAGCACTAATTTAGCCCCTAAATAAGCTTATGTGTTTCTACTTGTTGCACAAAATTTGAATTCGTTTGCACCATTGGAAAGCTCTCCAAGAGTACTAATTCAATCCCTAAAAAGGGTCATAACTTTCTACTTGTTGCTTAGAGTTCAAATTTGTTTGCACCATTGGAAACCTCTCCAAGACCACTAATTGAGTCCCTAAAAATGTTCATAACTTTCTACTCTCTGCTCAGAATTTGAATCCTTTTGCACCTTTGGAAAGCTCTCCAAGAATAGTAATTTAGTCCCTAAAAAATGTCACAACTTTCTACTCATTGCTAGGAATTTGAATTTGTTTGCACCATTGGAAAGTTCTCCAAGAGCACTAATTTAGTCTCTAAAAAGGTCAAAACTTTATACTTGTTGCTGGTAATTCAAATCCAAGAGTACTAATTCATTCCCTAAAAAAGGTCATAACTTTTGACTCGTTGCTTGGAATTCGAATCTGTTTTCACCATTGGAAAGCTCTCGAAGAGCACTAATTCAGTCCCTTAAAAAAGTCATAAGTTTCTACTCATTGCTAGGAATTTGAATCCATTTGCACCATTGGAAAGCTCTCCAAGCGTATTAATTCATTCCCTAAAAAAGGTCATAACTTTATAGTCGTTGTTTGAAATTCAAATCCATTTGTATTGTTGTAAAGCTCTCTAAGATTACTAATTCAGTCCCTAAAAAAGTCGATATATTTCTACTCGTTGCTCAAAATTCAAATCCATTTGCATCATTGGAAAGCTCTCTAAGAGCAGTAATTCAGTACCTAAAAAAAGGAAATATGTCTCTACTCATTGCTCAGAATTCAAATCCGTTTGTACCATCAAAAAGCTCTCTAAGAGTTCTAATTCAATCCCTAAAAAAGGTCATAACTTTCTACTCGTTGCTCAGAATTTGAATCCGTTTGGACCGTTGGAAAGCTCTCCAAGAGCACTAATTCAGTACATAAATAAGATCACATTTCTCTACTTGTTGCTCAGAATTCAAATCCATTTGCACCATCAAAAACCTCTCCAAAAGTACTAATTCATTCCATGAAAAAAGTCAGAACATTTTACTTGTTGCATAGAATTTGAATCTGTTTGCACCATTGGAAAGCTCTCCAAGAGCACTACTTAAATCACATAAAAAATACATATCTTTCTACTCTTTGTTTGGAATTCAAATCCATTTGCAACGTTGGAAAGCTCTCCAAGAGTACTAATTCAATCCCTAAAAAAGGTCATAACTTACTACTCATTGCTTGGAATTCGAATATGTTTGCACAGTTGGAAAGCTCTCCAACAACACTAATTCAGTCTGTAAATAAGGTGATATCTTTCTACCCGTTTCTTACAATTTGAATCCGTTTGCTCTGTTGGAAAGCTCTCCAAGATTACTAATTCAGTCTCTAACAAATATTTTAACTTTCTAGTCATTGGTCAGAATTAAAATCTATTTGCATCGTTGGAAAGCTCTCCAAGAGTACTAATTCAGTCCCTAATAAAGGTCATATCTTTCTACAAGTTGCTCGAAATTCATATCCGCTTGCACGTTGGAAAGCTCTTCAGGAGCTCTAATTCAGTCAATAAAAAAGGTCATATCTTTCTACTTGTTGCTCCGAATTCAAATCTGTTTGCACCATTGGAAAGCTCTCCAAGAGTACTAATTCAGTCCCTAAAAAAGGTCATAAATTTATACTTGTTTCTCAGAATTCGAATACGTTTGCATCGTTGGGAAGCTCTCCAAGAGCACTAATTTAGTCCCTAGCAAAGGACATATCTTTCTACTTGTTGCTTGTAATTCGAATCAGTTTGAACCTTTGGAAAGCTCTCCAAGAGTACTAATTCAGTCCCAAAAAGAGATCAAGACTTTCTACTCGTTGCTCAGAATTTGAATTTGTTTGCACCTTTGGAGAGCTCTCAAAGAGCACTAATTTAGTCCCTAAAAAAGGTCATATCTTTCTACTGGTTGCTCGGAATTCGTATCCATTTGCACCCTTGGAAAGCTCTCCTAGAGTACTAATTCAATCCTTAAAAAAGGTCATAACTTTCTACTTGTTGCTTAGAATTCAAATCCATTTGCACCCTCTGAAAGCTCTGCAAGAGTACTAATTCAGTCCCTAAAAAGGTCATAACTTTCTACTTGTTGCTCAGAATTCGAATCTATTTGCAACATTAGAAAGATCTCCAAGAGTACTAATTCAATCCTTAAAAAAGCTAACTACTTTTTACTCGTTTCTTGGAATACGAATCCATTTGCATCATTGGAAAGATCTCCAAGAGTACTAATTTACACCCTAAAAAAGGTCATAACATTCTACTCGTTACTCAGAATTCAAATCTATTTGCATCATTTGAAAGCTCACCAAGGGTACTAATTCAGTCCCTAAAAAAGGTCATAACTTTTTAATAATTGCTTGGAATTCAAATTTGTTTGCGCCATTGGAAAGCTCTCCATCAACACTAATTCAATCCCTAAAAAAATTCATATCTTTCTACTCGTTGCTTGGAATTCGAATGCTTTTGCACCATTGGAAAGCTCTACAAGAGTACTAATTTAGTCCCTAAAAAATGTCATAACTTCCTACTCAATTTCTTGGAATTCGGATCCATTTGCATAGTTGGAAAACTCTCCAAGAGTACCAATTTTGTCCCTAAAAAGGGTCATAACTTTCTACTCGTTGCTTAGAGTTTGAATATGTTTGGAACGTTGGAAAGCTCTCCAAGAGTACTAATTATGTCCCTAAAAAAGGTCATAACTTTCTACTCTTTGATCAGAATTCGAACTCGTTTGCACCATTTGAATCTTCTATAAGACTACTATTTTAGTCCCTAAAAAATGTCAACTTTTTACTCGTTCCTGGAACTAGAATTCGTTTGCACTATTGGAAAGCTCTCTAAGAGCACTAATTCAATCCCTAGAAAAAGTCATATCTTTTTACTCTTTTTTCAAAATTTGAATCTATTTGCAATGTTGGAAAGCTCTCCAAGATTACTAATTCAATCCCTAGAAAAGGTCATAACTTTCTACTCATTGCTTGGAGTTCGAATCTGTTTGCACAGTTGGAAAGCTCTCCAACAACACTAATTCAATCCCTAAATAAGGTGATATCTTTCTACTCGTTGCTCACAATTTAAATCCATTTGCATTGTTGGAAAGCTCTCCAAGGTTACTAATTTAGTCTCTAACAAAGGTCTTAACTTTCTACTCGTTGCTCAGAATTCAAATCTGTTTGCACCATTGGAAAGCTCTCCAAGAGTACTAATTCAGTCCCTAATAAAGGTCATATCTTTCTACTCATTGCTCAGAATTCAAATCTGCTTGCATGTTGGAAAGCTCTCGAAGAGCACTAATTCAGTCCCTAAAAACGGACATATCTTTCTACTTGTTTCTCTGTATTCAAATTTGTTTGCACCGTTGGAAATCTCTCCAAGAGTACTAATTCAGTCCCTAAAAATGATCATAACTTTCTACTCGTTGCTCAGAATTCAAATACGTTTGCATTGTTGGAAAGCCCTCCAAGAGCAATAATTTAGTCCCTAAAAAAGGAGATATATTTCTACTTGTTGCTCATAATTCAAATCAGTTTGCACCTTTGGAAAGCTCTCCAAGAGTACTAATTCAGTTCCTAAAATAGATCATAACTTTCTACTTGTTGCTCAGAATTTGAATCCATTTGCACTATTTTAAAGCTCTCCAAGAGTAATAATTTAGTGCCTAAAAAGGTCATAACTTTCTACTCATTGCTCAGAATTTGAATCTGTTTGCACTATTGGAGAGCTCTCCAAGAGTACTAATTCGGTCCCTAAAAAAGCTAACTACTATTTACTCGCTGCTCAAAATTTGAAACCATTTGCATCTTTGGAAAACTCTCCACGAGTACTAATTCAGCCCCTTTAAAAGGTAATAACTTTCTACTCGTTGCTCAGAATTCAAATCCATTTGCATCGTTCAAAATCTCACCAAGAGTACTAATTTAGTCCCTAAAAAAGGTCATAACTTTCTACTCGTTGTTTAGGATTCAAATCCATTTGCACTATTGGAAATCTCTCCAAGAGTACTAATTTAGTACCTAAAAAAGGTCATAGTTTTCAACTCTTTGATGAGAATTTGAACTCCTTTGCACCATTTGAATGGTCTCCAAGAGTACTAATTTAGTCCCTAAAAAAGGTCATCAATTTTTACTTGTTCTTGGAATTTGAATCCGTTTGCACCATTGGAAAGCTCTCCAAGAGCACTAATCAATCACATAAAAAATTCATATCTTTCTACTCTTTGTTTGGAATTCAAATCCATTTGCAACATTGGAGAGCTCTCAAAGAGTACTAATTCAATCCCTAAAAAAGGTCATAACTTTCTACTAGTTGCTTGGAATTCGAATATGTTTGCACAGTTGGAAAGTTCTCCAACAACACTAATTTAGTCCCTAAGTAAGGTGATATCTTTCTACTCGTTTCTTACAATTCAAATCCGTTTGCACTATTGGAAAGCTCTCTAAGCTTACTAATTCAATCTCTAACAAAGGTCTTAACTTTCTACTCATTGGTCGGAACTTGGAGTTCGAATCTATTTGCACAGTTGGAAAGCTCTCCAACAACACTAATTCAGTCCCTAAATAAGGTGATATCTTTCTACTCGTTGCTCACAATTCAAATCCATTTGCATTGTTGGAAAGCTCTCCAAGGTTACTAATTTAGTCTCTAACAAAGGTCTTAACTTTCTACTCGTTGCTCAGAATTCAAATCTGTATGCACCATTGGAAAGCTCTCCAAGAGTACTAATTCAGTCCCTAATAAAGGTCATATCTTTCTACTCATTGCTCGGAATTCAAATCCGCTTGCACGTTGGAAAGCTCTCGAAGAGCACTAATTCAGTCCCTAAAAAAGGACATATCTTTCTACTTGTTTCTCTGTATTCAAATTTGTTTGCACCGTTGGAAACCTCTCCAAGAGTACTAATTCAGTCCCTAAAAAGGGTCATAACTTTCTACTTGTTGCTCATAATTCAAATACATTTGCATGGTTGGAAAGCCCTCCAAGAGCAATAATTTAGTCCCTAAAAAAGGACATATCTTTTTACTTGTTGCTCATAATTCAAATCAGTTTGCACCTTTGGAAAGCTCTCCAAGAGTACTAATTCAATTCCTAAAATAGATCATAACTTTCTACTTGTTGCTCAGAATTTGAATCCATTTGCACTATTTTAAAGCTCTCTAAGAGTAATAATTTAGTCCCTAAAAAGGTCATAAATTTCTACTCATTGCTTAGAATTCGAATCTGTTTGCACTATTGGAGAGCTCTCCAAGAGTACTAATTCGGTCCCTAAAAAAGCTAACTACTATTTACTCACTGCTCAAAATTTGAATCCATTTGCATCTTTGGAAAACTCTCCACGAGTACTAATTCAGTCCCTAAAAAAGGTAATAACTTTCTACTCATTGCTCAGAATTCAAATCCATTTGCATCGTTCGAAAGCTCACCAAGAGTACTAATTTAGTCCCTAAAAAAGGTCATAACTTTCTACTCGTTGTTTAGGATTCAAATCCATTTTGCTTTGTTGGAAATCTCTCCAAGAGTACTAATTTGAAGTACCCTAAAAGGTCATAGTTTTCAACTCTTTGATGAGAATTTGAACTCCTTGCACCATTTGGTCTCCAAAATTACTAATTTGGTCCCTAAAAAAAGGTCATCAATTTTTTACTTGTTCTTGGTTTGGTCTGTTTGCACCATTGGAAGCTCTCCAGGCACTAATCAATCATAAAAGAATTTATATCTTTCTACTCTTTGTTGAATTCAAATCCATTTTACAACATTGGAGAGCTCTCAAAGTACTAATTCAATCCCTAAAAAGGTCATAACTTTCTACTGGATTTGGAATTGAATATGTTTGCCACGGTTGGAAAGTTCTCCAGACATAATTTAGTCCTAAGTAAAGGTGATATCTTTCTACTTTCGTTTCTTACAATTCAAATCGTTTTGCACTATTGGAAAGCTCTCTGGATTACTAGTCCAATCTCTAACAAGGTCTTAACTTTCTACTCATTGGTGAACTTGGAGTTGAATCTATTTACTTACCAGGTTAGAGCTCTCCAACAACACTAATTAGATCCTAAATAAGGTGATATCTTTCTCGTTGCTGTTCAAATCCATTTGCATTGTTGGAAAGCTCTCCAAGGTTACTCATTTAGTCTCTAACAAAGGTCTTAACTTTATACTCGTTGCTCAGAATTCAAATCTGTTTGCACCATTGGAAAGCTCTCCAAGAGTACTAATTCAGTCCCTAATAAAGGTCATATCTTTCTACTCATTGCTCGGAATTCAAATCCGCTTGCACGTTGGAAAGCTCTCGAAGAGCACTAATTCAGTCCCTAAAAAAGGACATATCTTTCTACTTGTTTCTCTGTATTCAAATTTGTTTGCACCGTTGGAAACCTCTCCAAGAGTACTAATTCAGTCCCTAAAAAGGGTCATAACTTTCTACTTGTTGCTCATAATTCAAATACATTTGCATGGTTGGAAAGCCCTCCAAGAGCAATAATTTAGTCCCTAAAAAAGGACATATCTTTCTACTTGTTGCTCATAATTCAAATCAGTTTGCACCTTTGGAAAGCTCTCCAAGAGTACTAATTCAATTCCTAAAATAGATCATAACTTTCTACTTGTTGCTCAGAATTTGAATCCATTTGCACTATTTTAAAGCTCTCTAAGAGTAATAATTTAGTCCCTAAAAAGGTCATAACTTTCTACTCATTGCTTAGAATTCGAATCTGTTTGCACTATTGGAGAGCTCTCCAAGAGTACTAATTTGGTCCCTAAAAAAGCTAACTACTATTTACTCATTGCTCAAAATTTGAATCCATTTGCATCTTTGGAAAACTCTCCACGAGTACTAATTCAGTCCCTAAAAAAGGTAATAACTTTCTACTCGTTGCTCAGAATTCAAATCCATTTGCATCGTTCGAAAGCTCACCAAGAGTACTAATTTAGTCCCTAAAAAAGGTCATAACTTTCTACTCGTTGTTTAGGATTCAAATCCATTTGCATTGTTGGAAAGCTCTCGAAGAGTACTAATTCAGTACCTAAAAAAGGTCATATATTTCAACTCTTTGATGAGAATTTGAACTCCTTTGCACCATTTGAATGGTCTCCAAGAGTACTAATTTAGTCCCTAAAAAATGTCATCAATTTTTACTTGTTCTTGGAATTTGAATCTGTTTGCACCATTGGAAAGCTCTCCAAGAGCACTAATCAATCACATAAAAAATTCATATCTTTCTACTCTTTGTTCAGAATTCAAATCCATTTGCAACGTTGGAGAGCTCTCAAAGAGTACTAATTCAATCCCTAAAAAAGGTCATGACTTTCTACTAGTTGCTTGGAATTCGAATTTGTTTGCACAGTTGGAAAGTTCTCCAACAACACTAATTCAGTCCCTAAATAAGGTGATATCTTTCTACTTGTTTCTTACAATTCGAATCCATTTGCACTGTTGGAAAGCTCTCCAAGATTACTAATTCAATCTCTAACAAAGGTCTTAACTTTCTACTCATTGGTCGGAATTCAAATCTATTTGCATGATTGGAAATCTCTCCAACAGTAGTAATTCAGTCCATAATAAAGGTCATATCTTTCTACAAGTTGCTCGGAATTCAAATCTGCTTGCATGTTGGAAAGCTCTCTGGGACTACTAATTGAGTCAATAAAAAAGGTCATATCTTTCCATTCATTGCTCTAAATTCAAATCTGTTTGCACTGTTGGAAAGCTCTCCAAGAGTACTAATTCAGTCCCTAAAAAAGGTCATAAATTTCTACTCATTGCTCAGAATTCGAATACATTTAAGCTCTCCAAGAGCACTAATTTAGTCCCTAAAAAAGGTCATATATTTCTACTCGTTGCTCGTAATTTGAATCAGTTTGAACCTTTGGAAAGCTCTCCAAGAGTACTAATTCAGTCCCAAAAAGATATCGAAACTTTCTACTCGTTGCTCAGAATTTGAATTTGTTTGCACCTTTGGAAAGCTCTCAAAGAGCACTAATTTAGTCCCTAAAAAAGGTCATATCTTCCTACTCGTTGCTCAGAATTCGTATATGTTTGCCCCCTTGGAAAACTCTCCTAGAGTACTAATTCACTCCCTAAAAACAATCATAACTTTCTACTTATTGCTCAGAATTCGAAATCATTTGCACCGTTCCAAAGCTCTCCAAGAGTACTAATTCAGTCCCTAAAAAGGTCATAACTTTCTACTCGTTGCTCAGAATTCAAATCACTTTGCACCATTGGAAAGCTCTCCAAAAGTACTAATTCAGTCCCTTAAAAAGCTAACTAATTTTTACTCGTTGCTCGGAATACGAATCCATTTGCATCATTGGAAAGCTCTCCAAGAGTAATCATTTACACCCTAAAAAAGGTCATAACTTTCTACTCGTTGGTCAGAATTTGAATCTGTTTACATCGTTCGAAAGCTCACCAAGAGTACTAATTTAGTCCCTAAAAAAGGCCATAACTCTTTAATCATTGCTTGGAATTCAAATTTGTTTGCACCATTGGAAAGCTCTCCATCAACACTAATTCAATCCCTAAAAAATTCATCTTTCTACTCGTTGCTCGGAATTCGAATGCTTTTGCACCATTGGAAAGCTCTACAAGAGTACTAATTAAGTCCCTAAAAAAGGTCATAACTTCTTACTCATTTTCTCAAAATTCAGATTCATTTGCCTAGTTGGAAAACTCTCCAAGAGTACCAATTTAGTCCCTAAAAAGGGTCAACTTTCTACTCGTTGCTTAGAGTTTGAATCTATTTGCACCGTTGGAAAGCTCTCCAAGAGTACTAATTTAGTCCCTAAAAAAGGTAATAACTTTCTACTCTTTGATCAGAATTCAAACTCGTTTGCACCATTTGAATGTTCTCTAAGACAACTAATTCAGTCCCTAAAAAAATCATAACTTTTTACTCGTTATTGGAATTAGAATTCATTTGCACTATTGGAAAGCTCTCGAAGAGCACTAATTCAATCCCTACAAAAAGTCATATGTTTGTACTCTTTTTTCGGAATTCGAATCTATTTGCAACGTTCGAAAGCTCTCCAAGAGTACTAATTCAATCCCTAAAAAATGTCATTGCTTTCTACTCGTTGCTTGGAATTCGAATCCGTTTGCACAGTTGGAAAGCACTCCAACAACACTAATTCAGTCCCTAAATAAGGTGATATCTTTCTACTCGTTGCTCACAATTCGAATCCTTTTGCACTATTGGAAAGCTCTCGAAGATTATTAATTTAGTCTCTAATAAAGGTCTTAACTTTCTACTGGTTGCTCAGAATTCAAATCTGTTTGCACCATTGGAAAGCTCTCCAAGAGTAATAATTAAGTCCCTAATAAAGGTCATATCTTTTTACTCGTTGCTCGGAATTCAAATCCGCTTGCACATTGGAAAGCTCTCCAAGAGCACTAATGCAGTCGCTAAAAAGGGTCATATCTTTCTACTTGTTGCTCTGAATTCAAATCCGCTTGCACTATTGGAAACCTCTCCAAGAGTACTAATTTAGTCCCTAAAAAGGGTCATAACTTTCTACTCATTGCTCAGAATTCGAATATGTTTGCATCATTGAAAGCTCTCCAAGAGCAATAATTTAGTCCCAAAAAAAGGACATATCTTTCTACTCATTGCTCATAATTCGAATCAATTTGCACCTTTGGAAAGCTCTCCAAGAGTACTAATTCAACCCCTAAAAAGGATCGAAACATTCTACTCATTACTTGGAATTTGAATCCATTTGCACCTTTGGAAAGCTCTCAAAGAGCACTAATTTAGTCCCTAAGAAAGGTCATATCTTTCTACTTGTTGCTCAAAATTCATATCCATTTGCATGCTTGGAAAGCTCTCCTAGAGTACTAATTCAGTCCCTAAAAAAGATCATAACTTTCTACTTGTTGCTCAAAATTTGAATCCATTTGCACCTTTTGAAAGCTCTCCAAGAGTAATAATTTAGTCCCTTAAAAGTCATAACTTTCTACTCGTTGCTCGGAATTCGAATTTGTTTGCATTATTGGAGAGCTCTCCAAGAGTACTAATTTGGTCCCTAAAAAAGCTAACTACTGTTTACTCGTTGCTTAGAACTCGAATCCGTTTGCATTGTTGGAAAACTCTCCATGAGTACTAATTCAATCCCTAAAAAAGGTCATAACTTTCTACTCGTTGCTCAGAATTCAAATCTGTTTGCATCATTTGAAAGCTCACCAAGAGTACTAATTCAGTCCCTAAAAAGGGTCATAACTTTTTAATCGTTGCTCAGAATTCAAATCTGTTTGTACCGTTGGAAAGCTCTCCACGAGTACTAATTCAATCCCTAAAAAAGTCATCTTTCTACTCATTGCTTAGAATTTGAATCCGTTTACACCGTTGAGAAGCTTTCCAAGAGTACTAACTCAGTTGCTAAAAAGGGTCATAACTTTTTACTCGTTGCTCAGAAGTTTAATCCTTTTGCACCATTGGTAAGATTTCAAAGAGTACTTATTCAATTCCTTAAAAAGGTCATATCTTTCTACTCGTTACTTAGAATTCAAATATGTTTGCATCATTGGAAAGCTCTCCAAGAGCACTAATGAAGTCCCAAAAAAATGGCATATCTTTCTACTCGTTGCTCTGAATTCGAATCTATTTGCACCATAGGAAAGCTCTCCAAGAGTACTAATTCAGTCCCTAAAAAATGTCATAACTTTGTACTCTTTTATCGGAATTGGAATCTATTTGCACCGTCGAAAAGCTCTCCAAGAGTACTAATTCACTCCCTAAAAGTGTCATAACTTTCTACTCATTGCTCGGAATTGGAATCCATTTGGACCGTTGGAAAGGCCTTCAAGAGTACTAATTAAGTCCCGAAAAATTTCATAAGTATCTAGACACCTTGCATGAAATTCAAATACATTTGCATCGTTCAAAATCTCTTCAAACACACTCATTCATTCCCAAAGAAAGGGGATAACTTTCTACTCATTGCTTAGAATTCGAAACCGTTTGCACTATTGAAAAGCTCTCGAAGATCACTAATTCATTCCCTAAAAGACGTCATAACTTTCTACTCACTAATGGGAATTCTAATCCATTTGCACCTTTAGAAATATCTCTAAGGGTAGTCATTTAGTCCCTAAAAAAGGTCATAACTTTCTACTCGTTGCTCAGAATTTGAATCTATTTGCATTGTTGGAAAGCTCTCCAAGAGTACTAATTCATTCCCTAAAAAATTTCATAACTTTCTGCTTGTAGCTCATAATTCAAATCCGTTTGCACAGTTGGAAAGTTCTCCAAGAGTACTAATTCAGTCCCTAAAAAAGGTCATATCTTTCTAGTCATTCCTCAGAATTTGAATTTGTTTGCACCATTGGAAAGCTCTCCAAGAGTACTAATTTAGTCATTAAGGGTATGTGCAGGATCATGATGGGCCAAAAAGTGGTGATATGATGGGTATGTGTAGGGTATGTGGCAGACGACTTTTATTTACCCAAAATTGATGAAATGAAAAGGGTTTTTAAAGGAGATTCTCAGCTTTCCACTAATATAAATTATGCTTTACTTTGAATTTAATAAATAATTATTATTCATTTTCTATTTGAATTATGACTAAAGTCCTGATTGATAGGTTGATTGAAAAACATCTATAGCTTTCAAAGAGTATCACATTTTTTGAATTTGAAACGTGTCACATTCTATGCTTTGCATACTATAAGATTAAATAAATAAAAATTGAATTTCATGAAGTTTTGACCAAGTTAAGGTGGTCAGAAATACGATTTTTATATTTTTTAAAAGTTGTAATAAAAATTCTCAGTGGATTTATTTACTTGGAAAAAAATTGCCAAAATATGCATCACATCGGGACATGAGTCCTCTACTCATATCTAAGATATTATTAAAAAATATTATCATTTTATTGTGGTTAGGGTGGTTAGATAGACACCTACTTATTTTTTCCTTGAAATTTAAGTACAATTGCATTGAAATTTCAAATTTTCACCAAATAGATTTTTACTTTTTTTAAAATAAAACTAGTAGGTTTAGAAACCACATTCAATTTGCTACAAATTCTATTATTACATATTTTTGAAATAATATAGATAACTTATTCAAATTTTTACGTCAAGTTGTCTAACTCTATTTTTTCAGAATTTTTTGCCACTTAAGGGCCTATTTTTTCCATGATGATCCTACACATACCCTTAAGAAAGGTCATAACTTTCTACTTGTTACTCAAAATTCAAGTTTGTTTCAATCTTTGGAAAGCTCTTCAAGAGTAATAATTTAGTCCCTAAAAAAGTTTATAACATTTTACTTGTTGCTTGGAATTCAAATCCATTTGCACCGTTGGAAAGCTTTCTAAGACCATTAATTCAATCCTTAAAAAAGGTCATAACTTTCTACTCATTTATTGGAATTTGAATATGTTTGCACTATTGGAAGCTCTCTAGGAGTACTAATTTAGTCTCTAAAAAAGGTCATATCTTTCTACTCATTGCATAGAATTCAAATTAGTTTGTACCGTTGGAAAGCTCTCCAAAAGTACTAATTCAGTCCATAAAAAAAGGTCATAACTTTCTACTCATTGCTCAGAATTGGAATCCATTTGCACTGTTGGAAAGGTCTTTAAGAGTACTAATTAAGTCTCTAAAAATTTCATAACTATCTACACCTTGCTCAAAATTCAAATCCATTTACACCATTTGAAGGATCTTCAAATGTACTAATTCATTCCCCAAAAAATGACTTAGCTTTCTACTCATTCAAAACTATTTGTGTTGTAAAGCTCTGTTAGAGCACTAATTCAGTCCCTAAAAGAGGTCATAACTTTCTACTGATTGCTCAGAATTTGAATCCATTTGCACCGTTGGAAAGCTCTCTTAGAGTACTAATTCAGTCCCTAAAAAAGTTCTTAAATTTCTACTCGTTGCTTAAAATTTGAATCTATATGCACCGTTGCAAAGCTCTCCAATAGTACTAATTGAGTCGCTTAAAAAGCTCATAAATTTCTACTCATTTCTTGGAATTCGATTATGTTTGCACTGTTGGAAAGCTCACCAAGAGGAATAATTCAGACTCTAAAAAAGATCATAACGTTCTACTCATTACTCAGAATTCAAATCCATTTGCATCATTGGAAAGCTCTCTAAGAGTCCTAATTCAGTCACTTTAAAAGGTCATAACTTTTACTTGTTGCTCAAAATTCAAATTCGTTTGCACCATTGGAAAGATCTCCTAGAGCACTAATTCAGTTCGTCAAAAAGGTCATAACTTTCTACTCGTTGCTCATAATTTGAATATATTTGCACCATTGGAAAGCTCTCCAAGAGCACTAATTCAATCCCTCAAAATTCGTTTGCACCATTGGAAAGATCTCCTAGAGCACTAATTCAGTTTGTCAAAAAGGTCATAACTTTCTACTCGTTGCTCATAATTTGAATATATTTGCACCATTGGAAAGCTCTCCAAGAGCACTAATTCAATCCCTCAAAATGATCTTATCTTTTTACACGATTCTCAGAGTTCAAATCCATTTGCACCATTGGAAATCTCTTCAAGAGTACTAATTCAGTCCCTAAAAAGGTCATAACTTTCTACTCGTTGCTTGGAATTTGAATTCGTTTGCACCATTGGAAAGCTATCGAAGAGTACTAATTTAGTCCCTAAAAATGGTCATAACTTTCTACTCATTACTCAGAATTTCAACCTGTTTGCACCGTTGGAAAGCTCACCAAGAGGACGAATTTAGTCCTTAAAAAGATCATAACTTTCTACTTGTTTCTCAGAATTCGAATCGATTCGCACCGTTGGAAAGCTCTCCAAGAATACTAATTTAGTCACTAAAAAAGGTCATAACTTTTACTAATTTGAATGTTGATGGATCTTTGTGACCTAACTGAGTTACCATGATAGAAAAAAGTGTACTAAGAGGTACCTTTCAGATATCTAAAGACTCTTTTCACAACATCCCAATGAGGTCTTCCTTGATTTTCCATAAATCGGCTAAGTACTCCCACTTCTTGGGCAATTTTTGGCCTTGTATAGACCATTGCATACATTAAACTACCAACTACACTTGCAAAAGGAACTCTTGCCATGTCCTCCATCTCAGTAGGATATTTTGGATAATCTTCAAGAGATAGCATCGTTCCCCACAACACTAGAACAACTAGCTACTTGCAATTAGTCATACAAAATCTCTCTAGGACAGTATTAATATACTTACTCTGGCTAAGCCACAGCTTTCTACTATCCCGTTTTATTTCCATCCCCAGAATATACCTTGCTGCACCAAGATCTTTCATTTTGAACTTTGCAAACAATTAATATTTTAGACTAGAAATCATAGTCTTACTATTTCCTATGAACAACATGTCATCGACATATAGGGAAATAATAAGCACTCAATCATTTTTAGTTTTGAAATACACATAATGATCAATATTTTGATCTTACAAATCCCAATAAAAAAAAAAAAAAAGTGTCAAACTTCTGGTGCCACATTTTAGGTAATTGTTTTAAACCATACAAAGATTTCTTTAACTTGCAGACCAGATTTTCTTTAGCTTTTTCCACAAAGTGTTCAAGCTAGGACATAAATTTCTTCTTCAATATCTCCATGAAGAAATGTTGTCTTCACATCCATCTTTTCAATCTCTAATTCATACACTACTATAAGTGACAAAAGAAATCCGATAGATGTTAGCTTAGCTACAAGAGAAAAAATTTCACCATAATCAGTTCCCTCTACCTGGGAATAACCTTTCACAACCAACCTAGCTTTATACTTTTGAAGACTACCATTTAGACCAATTTTCTTATTAAATACCCACTTACAAGCAACATGCTTTCAACCTAAAGGGCACCAAATCCTAGGTTGCATTCTTCTCTAATGACGCCATTTCCTCTTTCATGGCTTCCAACCAAGAATTTGTATCAGACATTTCAATTGCCTCTTTCATAGTCCTAGGCTCATCAGTGTTTGTAATCAAATCATAGGCACAATTTGCATCCAACGAGGAAAAACCAGACTTATCAGGTTTTCACCTTTCACGTGTAAACCCCCTCAAAGGTTGAGGTTGAGGTTGTGGTTCTTCTTCATCAGAACTCTCAAAGCTGCTAGAACTCTCCTCAGTTTTAGGTACACTTCGTAGTTCCTCTTTATTTGGAGTTTGAGGAATTTCAACTACTTTTTATTTATTTTCTTCTTGCATCTCTGACTACAGATCTACTGAAGAAGGTTTCAACTCTCAAAATATTACACTTTTTTTGTCTACAACCTTTTCAGTCACAAGATTCCAAAGCTTGTATCCTTTCACACCAATGTCGTAGCCAATGAAGATACATTTTTCAACTTTATTTTCCAATTTAGATCTTTTCTCATTTGACACATAAACAAATGTCTCAAGTCAAAGACTCTTAAATGTCTTAAAGAGGGCTTCTTACCAGACCAAGCATCCATAGGTGTTTTGTCAAAAAGTGCCAAAGAGGGAGATCGATTTATTAAATAACATGATGTAGCCACATCCCCAACCCAAAACTTCTACTTTCGACTAGCATTTCTCAACATGCTTCTCATCTTTTCCATCAGCGTTGTATTCAACCTTTTAGTAGCTCCATTTTGTTGCGGAGTGTAAGGTGTCATTTTATGCCTTTTTATTCCATGGTCTTTATAGTACCTTTTGAAATCTACATAAAAACACTCACCATCGTTATCTATCCTAAGGCATTTAATTTTCCTACTAACTGTCTAATTTTTTACCAAGTTTTTAAACTCTTTAAACTGACTCAACACTTTTGATTTACTTTTAAAAAAATACACAAATTCCCTTCTCAAATAATCATCAATAAAAGAAACATAATATCTTGATTTCGTTAACAAAGAAACATTTACTAGACCAAAAACATCAAAGTGAATATAATCCAGAACACCAGAAGATTTATGAGGACTAGAATAAAATGAAACATGATGTTGTTTTCCATATATACAATGTTCAAAAAAATCAAACTCCAGGTTCCAATCATCAAGCCCTTCAACCAGGTTTTTTTTTTCAAGGCTTTTAAGCCTTTCTCACCAATGTGGTTGAGTCTTTGATGCCAAAGCATGGTCTTTTCTGTAAGAAGTTTCACCTCCAAAGAATTTTCTCCCAAGGGAACTTCTATCTCCTTGTCTACTCGAGTAGCCTTGCTTGACTTTTCAAAGACACTGTTGCATTGAACTGCATGTGCATCTAGCTTGTACAGAGTACCAATTCGAGCACCCCTAGCCAACACCATCAAGCCTCTTGTCATTTTTTAGCCACCATTCGAAAAAGAAAATTGCACGCCAACACCATTTAGCTTTCTTATAGATAGTTAATTTTGATCCAAACCCGGTATATGCATTATGCCATCAATCCCTTTGATCCTTCTATCAAGAAATTGAATTCTAACTCTTCCACGACCAACAATTTCCAAAGATGAGTCAATTGCAAGATATACCTTTCCACCAGCATACTTTTCATATTTTGTAAACCAATCTCTATGAGGTGTCATGTGAAAAGATACACCTGAGTCGATCAACCAGACATCATCTAATGCCTGAGTCACCAAGGTTGCAATGAAGGCATCTGCATCACTCTGAGAAGAATCATTATCCAAAGAATTTTTTTTCTTCTTCTTTTTCTCCTCTTTGCAAACCTTACGAAGATGACCAGACTGCATGAAATTTCAAAATTTCACCTTGGACTTCTTGCTAGGAGACTTTAGTCTCCCTTCAGATTTAAATTTAGACTTCTTGTTTTTCTTCTTTCCTTTCTCCTTTGATCTTCCTCGAACAGCAAGAGCCTCCTTTTCCATCTCAAAATATTTCCTTTGCATCTCTTCTAACAACAATGAATGAACCACATCTTCCATTTTGAAAGTGGTTGTCATTCTAATAATCGCCATCACTAAATGATCCCAAGAGTCAGGAAAAGAACACAACAAGAGCATACAATGACCCTCATCATCTATCTTCACACCTACAGATGTTAACTGAGCAATGAGCATATTGAACGTATTCAAATGATTAGCCACAAACGCCCCTTCCTCCATCTTCAAGGAGTACAGCTTCTTCCTTAAGAACAACTTATTCACCAAGGACTTTCCTTGAAAAAATGTTACCAAGCTTCTTCCACAAAGAAGATGCAAACTTCTCTTCATGAACACTTGGGAGAATAAATTCTGCTAAACAGAGTCTTATCAACCCTTTTGCTTTTCTGTCTGTAAGGTCACAATCTTCTTGCTTCATGCTTATAGGTTTCGTTCTAGACAACTGTCCAGGCTCTGATACCACTTGTAAGGAAAGAAAAGGTGTAGAATCACTTTCTTAATGACAATTCTAAGAAGAGAATGCAAACCTAAGGTTCAAATTTTAGATTACATTTCATTAAAGATGCACATTAACAGGAAACATATAAAAACAAATTCAGACAACACAAAGTAGACGTCAGTATTTACGTAGGAAAACCCTTTCGGGAGAAAAGCCCACCATGCCAACAAAAAACTATCTATATTACAGTGAAGAAGATTCACATACAAAGTTACATTTTCCCTCTCTCAGATGTCTATTTGCAACATAAAATTCAAACAGCACTACAATTCTTGATCAATCTCGTTCTCTCACAAAACTCTACAACTTTGGTCACTGTTACAATGGATTACACATACAACAATTTTCCCTCTGAGAGAATTCACTA
>VDFB02000002.1:161270369-161397493 GCA_007258455.2 Sequoia sempervirens | reverse complement strand
AGATTAGGAACATGATGTGGCCCATCCGGTAAAGAGGACCACCCTCATGTTCTCTTAAACATATTTAATTTCAATTGGTGTATTAATTAATGTAACCTTTCATGTTTCAACTGCAGATCAGGATTTAGAGGGTGTTCAACATGTTGAGCATGAGTCTATAACAAAAGTTAGGAACATGATGTGGACCCATATCGTAAAGAGAACCACTTAATGTTCTTTTAATTAATGAAATACTTGTAACAATAATAATAAAACATATCAAGTTTAACATTTCTTTGTTATTGCGAGGATCCCTTGAAGGCAGCCGCTCCACGCCGAGCGCATGACTATGCATACTAAGATCACAAGCAGTAGAGCGCAACAACCAAAGGGGGACATGATATTGATTTAGAAAACGATACTCCACTTCAGCTTTATGTAGCTTTAAAAAAGAAACAAAAAAAAGTGATTGTAATCATATCATGACAACCATATTTTTGATAATATGTAAAAACCTGAATGAATGAATGAATGTTATATGTTAATGAATGAATGTGAATATGTTAATTAATGAATGTTATATGTTATTAATGGATGAATGAATGAATGTTATATGTTATTGATGAATCAATGATTAATGTTATATGATTGGGTATGGGGAATTGAGAGTGATGTGACGGGGGGGATGGGCCAAATGAGCTTCCACCGTCACTTGGTTGGCCTTGTTAAGTAGAGAATATTAAACTATACTCAAAACAAAGAGAAGCTCAATAAGGTAATGCACTTTTCAATATAAGAAATGCATCATTTAAAGCATCAAACCAATATGCAGTCTGTATGTATGATCAGTCGTCAGTCTCCGCAATGGTACATTTCCACAATTTTATTTTATTTTTTAAATTTTGCTTTTTCGTCGCAATTTCAATGACACTAACCGACGAATCAACAGAAAGGCTCGACGAAGTTGCTATAGCTACGACGACGATTTCGTCGTAACTCCCTACCCATTTTGTCGCACTTTTGACGAACTTTTGGTGTTCTTCCAGCGCTACTCCTTGCTAATTTTGTCGCACTTTCGAAGAACTTTTAGCGTTCTCCCCGCGCTACTCCTTGCTAATTTCGTCGCACTTTCGACGCACTTTCGACGTTCTTCCGACGCTACTCCTCACTAATTTCGTCGCACTTTCGACGAGCTTTTGGTGTTCTTCCGGCACTACTCCTTGCTAATTTCGTCGCACTTTCGATGAACTCTTGGTGTTCTTTCGACACTACTACCTGAGTATGTCGTCGCAATTTCGACGAACGTCTTCTGTTGTTTCGACGCTACTACTTGCCCATTTTGTCGAACCGGCGACGAACTTCTGGTGTAATTCGTCGGTGGATAAACAAAGTTTTCGTCCATATTCTGACGAAATCCCAAGGTATTTCACGATGCCGTCGACCGACGATTCTTTGCCATTATTTCGACATTTAATTTGTCGTCGGCCTTGCGACGAAAAAACAGCAACGGAAATATTTTCGCCATTGCATCGCTCTTCCAACAAAGATTTGTCGAACAACCGACGAACGCCCGTCAAAAAATGGTGTCAAATCCAGTAGTGATTGTATAGAATTTGAATTCATTTGCACCATTGGAAAGCTCTCCAAGAGTACTAATTCAGTCCCTAAAAAAGGTCATAACATTCTACACGTTGCTCAAAATTCAAATCCGTTTGAGCTATTGGAAAGCTCTACAAGAGTACTAATTCAGTCCCTAAAAAAGGTCATATCTTTCTTCTCTTTTCTTGGAAACCAAATCTTTTCACATGGTCATTGGAAAGCTCTCCAAGACCACTAATTTAGTCCCTAAAAAATGTCATAACTTTCTACTTGTTGCTCGGAATTCGATACAGTTTGCACCATTGGAAAGATTTGCAAGAGTACCTATTCAGTCCCTAAAAGAGGTCATAACTTTCTACTCGTTGCTCGAAATTTGAATATGTTTGCACTGTTGGAAAGCTCTCCAAGAGTACTTATTTAGTCCCTAAAAAAGGTCATAAATTTTTACTCGTTGCTCAGAATTTGATTTCATTTGCACCATTGGAAAGCTCTCCAAGAGCACTAATTTAGTCCCTAAAAAAATTCATGTCTTTCTACCCATTGTTCACAATTCAAATCCATTTGCACTGTTAGAAAGCTCTCCAAGAGCACTAATTTAGTCCTTAAAAAAGGTCATATCTGTATGCTCAAAATTTGAGTCCATTTGCACCATCAAAAAGCTCTTGAAGAGTACCAATTCAATCACGAAAAAAGGTCATAACTTTTACTCGTTGCTCAAAATTCAAATTCGTTTGCATCGTTGGAAAGCTCTCCATCAGCATTAATTCAGTTCCTTAAAAAGGTCATAACTTTCTACTTGATGCTCAAAATTTGAATCCATGTACACCATTGGAAAGCTCTCCAAGAGTTCTAATTCAATCCCTAGAAAGGTCATAACTTTCTACTTATTGCTTGAAATTCGAATCCGCTTGCACCATTGGAAAGCTCTCCAATAGTTCTAATTCAGTCCCTAAAAAAGGTCATAACTTTCTACTCGTTGCTCAGAATTTGACTCTGTTTGCACCGTTGCAAAGCTCACCAAGAAGACTAATTCAGTCCCTAAAAAATGTCATAACTTTCTACTCGTTGCTCAAAATTTCAATCCATATGCACTGTTGGAAGGCTCTCCAAGAGTACTAATTGAGTCACTAAAAAGGTCATAACTTTCTACTCGTTTCTCGAAATTCGAATCTATTTGCACCGTTGGAAAGCTCACTAAGAAAACTAATTCAATCCCTAAAAAGGGTTTCTACTCGTTGCTAAAAATTTTAATCCATTTGCACCATTAGAAAGCTCTCTAAGAGTACCAATTTAGTCACTAAAAATGGTCATAAATTTTAGTTGTTGCTCAGAATTCAAATCCATTTGTACCATTGGAAAGCTCTCCATGAGCACTAATTTAGTTCCTTAAAAAGGTCATAACTTTCTACTCGTTGCTCAAAATTCGAATCCATTTCCACCATTGGAAAGGTCTCTAGGATTTCTAATTCAATCCTTTAAAAGGTCATAACTTTCTACTCGTTGCTCGAAATTCGAATCCATTTGCACCGTTGGAAAGCTCTCCAACAGTACTAATCCAGTCCCTAAAAAAGGTCATAATTTTCTACTTGTTCGAAATTTGAATATATTTGCATCCTTGGAAAGCTCACCAAGAGGATTAATTTAGTCCCTTAAAAAGGTCATAACTTTCTACTCATTGCTCAAAATCTGAATCCATATGCACCGTTGGAAAGCCCTCCAAGAGTACTAATTTAGTTTCTAAAAAAATAATATCTTTCTACTCATTGCTCGGAATTCTAATCTATTTGCACCATTGGAAAGTTCTCCAAGAGCACTAATTAAGTCCCTAAAAAAGGTCATAGTTCTACTTTTTGCTCAAAATTTGAATCCGTTTGCTCTATTGGAAAGCTCTCAAGGAGTACTAATTATGTCCATTAAGAAGGTCATAACTTTCTACTCATTGCTCAAAATTTGAATATGTTTGCACCATTGGAAAGCTCTCCAAGAGTACTAATTATCTCGCTAAAAAGGTCATAACTTTCTAGTCGCTCAGAATTTGAATTCATATACACTATTGGAAGCTCTCCAAGAGTACTAAGTCAGTCCATAAAAAAGGTCATAACTTTCTACTCATTACTCAAAATTCAAATCCCTTTGCATTGTTGGAAATCTCTCCAAGAGTAATAATTCAATCCCTAAAAAAGGTCAAAACTTACTACTCATTTCTCAAAATTCGAATTTTTTTGCACCGTTGGAAAGATCTCCAAGAGTACTTATTTAGTCCCTAAAAAATTTCATAAAAAAAGTAATGTCTTTCTACTCGTAGTTCAGAATTAGAATCCATTTGCACCATTTGAAACCTCTCCAAGAGTACTAATTCAGTCCCTAAAAAAGGTAATATTTTTGTACTCATTGCTCAGAATTTGAATCCATTTTCACTGTTGGAAAGCTCTCCAAGAGTACTGATTCAATCCCTGAAAGTTCATAACTTTCTACTCATTGCTCAGAATTCAAATCTGTTTGTATCGTTGGAAATCTCTCCAAGAGCAGTAATTCTATCCCTAAAAAAGGTCATATCCTTCTACTCATTGCTCAGAATTTGAATCCATGGGCACTGTTGGAAAGTTGTCGAAGAGTACTAATTAAATCCCTAAAGAAGGTCATAACTTCCTACTCATTGCTCAGAATTTGACTCTATTTGCACAGTTGGAAAGCTCTCCATGAGCATTGATTCAGTCCCTAAAAAAGGTCATAAATTTCTACTCGTTGATCAAAATTTGAATCAATTTGCACCGTTGGGGAGCTCTCCAAGAGCACTAATTAACTCCCTTAAAAAGGTTATAACTTTCAACTCGTTTGTCAGAATTTGAATCCATTTGCACCATTGGAATGCTCTATAAGAGTACTAATTTAGTCCCTAAAAAAGGTCATAATTTTCTACTCATTGCTAGGTATTTGAATTCATTTGCATCGTTGGAAAGGTCTCCAAGAGCACTAACTCAGTCACTAAAAAGGTCATATCTATCTACTCATTTCTTGGAATTCATATCCATTTGTACCGTTGAAAAGCTTTTCAAGAGCACTAGTTCAGTGCCCAAAAAAGTTCATATCTTTCTATTCGTTTCTCTAAATTTGAATATGTTTGTAGCATTGGAAAGCTTTGTAAGAGTACTAATTTAATCGCTTAAAAAGGTCATAACTTTCTACTAGTTTCTCAAAATTTGAATCCATTTGAACCATTGGAAAGCTCTCCAAGAGTACTTATTTATTCCCTAAAAAAGGTCATAACTTTTACTTGTTGCTCAGAATTTGATTTCATTTGCACCATTGGAAAGCTCTCCAAGAGCACCAATTTAGTCCCTAAAAAAATCATGTCTTTCTACCCGTTGTTCACAATTCAAATCCATTTGCATCGTTGGAAAGCTCTCCAAGAGTACTAATTCAGTCACTAAAAAAGGTCATAACTTTCTACTCATTCCTCAAAATTCAAATCTGTTTATACCATTGGAAAGCTCTCCAAAAGCACTAATTTAGTCTCTAAAAAAGGTCATAACTTTTTACTCATTTTTGGGAATTTGAATCTGTTTGCATCATTGGAAAGCTCTCCAAGAGCACTAATTCAATCTCTAAAAAATGTCATATATTTCTTCTTGTTGCTCGAAATTTGAATTTGTATGCACTATTGGAAATCTCTCCAAGAGTACTAATTCAGTCCCTAAAAAATGTCATAATTTTGTACTCGTTGCTCAAAATTTGAATCCATTAGCACAATTGAAAAGCTCTCCAAGAGCACTAGTTTAGACCCTAAAAAATATCATATCTTTCAAAATTCGAATATGTTTGCACCGTTGGAAATCTCTCCAAGAGCACTAATTCAATCCATTAAAATGGTCATAACATTCTACTCGGTGCTCATAATTCAAATTCATTTGCACCATTAGAAAGCTTTCTAATAGTATAATTGAATTGCTAATAAAGGTCATATCTTTCTACTCATTGCTTAGAATTCAAATCTATTTTTACCATTGGAAAACATTCTAAGAGCACTAATTCAGCCCCTAAAAATGGTTATATCTTTCTACTTGTTGCTCGAAATTCAAATTCATTTGAACCATTGGAATGCTCTCTAAGAGCACTAATGCAATCCTTAAAAAAGGACATAAGTTTCTACTCGTTGCTCAAAACTCGAATCCATTTGCATCGTTGGAAACCTCTCCAAGACTACTAATTCAGCCCCTAAAAGAGGTGATAAATTTTTACTCATTGCTTGAAACTCAAATCTCTTTGCACCATTGGAAAGCTCTCCAAGAGCACTAATTCATTCCCTAATAAAGGTCATAACTTTCTACTCATTGCTTGGAATTTGAATTTTTTTGTACCATTGGAAAACTCTACGAGAGCACTAATTTAGTTCTCAAAAAAGGACATATCATTCTAGTCATTGCTCTTAATTCAAATCCATGTGCATTATCAAAAAACTCTCCAAGAGTACTAATTGAGTCCCTAAAAAAGGTCATAACTTTCTACTCGTTGCTTGGAATTTGAATCCATTTGCACCGTTGGAAAGCTCTCCAAGAGCAATAATTCAGTCCCTAAATAAGGTCATATCTTTCTACTCAATGCTCATAATTCGTATCCATTTACACAGTCGAAAAGCTTTCTAAAAGTATTAATTCAGTCGATAAAAAAGGTCAACTTTTTTCTCGTTGCTCGAAATTCAATGTCATTTGCATCATTGGAAAGCTCTCCAAAAGCACTAATTCAGTCCCTTAAAAAGGTCATATCTTTCTACTGGCTGATCAAAATTTGAATTCATTTCCACCATTAGAAAGCTCTCCAAGAGTACTAATTCTCTTCCTATAAAAGGTCATAACTTTCTACTCATTTGCTTAGAATTTGAATACGTTTTCACCATTGGAAAGCTCTCTAAGAGTACTAATTTAGTCCCTAAAATTCTTCATAACTTTCTACTTATTGCTCAAAATTCGAATCTGTTTGCACCATTGGAAAGCTCTCTAAGAGTTTTTATTTAGTCCCTGAAAAAGACAACTTTTTAATCGTTGCTCGGAATTCGAATTTATTTGCACCATTTGAAAGCTCTCCAGAGCACTAATTTAGTGCCTAAATGGTCATCTTTCTACTCTTTGTTTGGAATTAAAATTTGTTTGCACCATTGGAAAGCTCTTCAAGAGTACTAATTCAGTCCTTAAAAAAGGTCATAAATTTCTACTCATTGCTCGTATTTTGATTTCGTTTACACTATTGGAGAGCTCTCCAAGAGTACTCATTCAATCCCTAAAAAAGGTCATAACTTTCTACTCATTGCTTGGAATTCGAATCCATTTGCACAGTTGGAAAGCTCTCCAAGAGCACTAATTCAATCCCTAAATAAGTGATATCTTTCTACTCATTGCTCACAATTTGAATCCATTACCACCGGTTGAAATCTCTCCAAGAGTACAAATTTAGTCCCTAACAAAGGTCATAACTTTCTACTCGTTGCTCGAAATTCAAATCCATTTACACCATTGGAAAGCTTTCTAATAGTACTAATTTAGTCCCTAACAAAGGTCATATCTTTCTGCTCATTGGAAAGTTCTCCAAGAGTACTAATTCAATCCCTTAAAAAGTTCATATATTTCTACTCGTTGCTCAGAATTTGAATCTGTTTGCACCGTTGGAAAGCTCACTAAGAGCACTAATTTAGTCCATAAAAAAGGTCACAAATTTCTAATTCAAATTTGTTTGCATTACTGGAAAGCTCTCCAAGAGCACTAATTCAGTCCCCAAAAAATGTCATATCTTTATATTCGTTGCTCGAAATTCGAATCTGTTTGCACCATTGGAAATCTCTTTAAGAGTACTAACTCAATCCCTAAAAAGGTCATAACTTTCTACTCGTTGCTCAGAATTCAAATCCATTTGCATTGTTGGAAAGCTATCCAAGACTACTAATTCAATCCCTATAAAAGTTAATAACTTTCTACTCGTTGCTCATAATTTGAATCTGTTTGCACCATTGGAAAGCTTTCGAAGAGTACTAATTCAATCCCTTAAAAAGGCCATAACTTTCTGCACGAACTACTCAAAATTCAAATCTATTTGCACTGTTTGAAAGCTTTCCAAGAGTAATAATTTTGTCCCCAACAAATGTCATATCTATCTACAAGTTGCTCAGAATTTGAATCCATTTGCACCATTGGAAAGCTCTCTAAGAATACTAATCCAGTCCCTAAAAAAGGTCATAAATTTCTACTCGTTGCTCAGAATTTGAATCTATTTACACTATTGGAAAGCTCAAAAAGAGGACTAAATTAGTCCCTAAAAAAGGTCATAACTTTCTACTCATTGCTCAAAATTTGAATCCATTTGCATTGTTGGAAAGCTCTCTACGAGTACTAATTTAGTCCCTAAAAAATATCATATCTTTCTAGTCATCACTCAAAATTTGAATCCCTTTGCACTGATGAAAAGCTCTCCAAGAGCATTAATTCAGTCCCTAAAAAAGGTCATATCTTTCTACTTGTTGCTTGGAATTTGAATCTGTTTGCACTGTTGGAAAGTGTTGAATATCCAAGATACTAAGAGAGGGGGTGAATCAGTCTCTTCTTAAATTTTCTTATCAGATACCATCCAATTATTCCAATGCATACAACAACAAAGATAAGTAAAAGCATTAACAAAACATGAAATCATAGAACACTTGAACAACATTATTTTTTATGTCGAAAACTCAGATTGGGAAAAACCACAGTGAGTGTTAGCTCACAATATAGTATAACCGGTTACAAGATATTACAAAATGGGGTGGTTCACTGCCAAGACTCACTATCCAAATAAAAAGTCTCACTGCCTACAGAATTACAATGACAAAATGGCTTACAACTAGAAAATGAAATGATAAAGTACACCTAGTGAGTGTTGATTCAGATCTAATGAAGCTTAGTAAACTGACTTGACACACTTCATCATATTTGCATTCACAATACAATCATCTCTTATCCAGTCTTCAAAAATTGTCTTATATATATATATATATATATATATATATATATATATATATATATATATATATATATATCTGAGCTCTTCGCAAGCATCAATTAGGTCGGCCTAATTAGATGCACTTCTTATTTATCAAAAATACCAACTATCAACTACAAGCTTTCATAAAATCCTCCAAAAATAAATTCAAGCACCCAACACAACACATCTTGTCGGCATGGACCTAAGATAGGTCACCCATAAATCTACATAACAAAAATTAATTCACCATTACACAACTCATCTATTAGGTCGGCCAAGGATAGACCTAATAGCGAAATTGCAATCAACAAAATAATGATGATACACCATACGAGCATCTAAATTTGTGATATCTTGAATGTAAGTTCTTCCAAAATCCATAAATCATTTCTCAAAATTGTGTGCAAGAATAATCTCCAACAAACAGCTACAAACCAAAATACTGAAGAATGTAAGCATTATACCAAATACCAGACTAGAATATCGAAACAAATTCAGACTAAGTCTTGCAGTTGCAACTCATATATCATGGTGACATCAATGACAACACAAAACAACAAAATGAGATGTTCTTCATTTTTCCAACAATCTCCCCCTTTGTCATTCATGGCAACATGTGCCAAAATTTCAAAACAAAACTTGCAAAAACTTCCAAACTTTTATTTACAAGGATTCTTCTCCTAACACCATCATTTCACCTTCTTCACTCCTTTGACATCAAGGACAAATGGTGTCCCAAAAATTGAAATATGAAAAAAAAAAAAATGAGAAAACATGCTTCAATCGGAGGATGGCAAGCCTTGAAGCTCCTAAGAATACCTTCCCATACTAATTTATCATTCTCCCAACTATCCTTTGCAGCAATCAGCATCTTGTTCAAGGATTCCAACTCTACCAGAGTTTCTTCTGCACCATCTTAAGTAGCAGGAGTCAAGTTTATCTTCTCTAGTTTTTTTGTGCCAACCAGAGTGTATTCCACTCTTATAATGTCAATTAACTGATCAATTTCTTTGATAATATCTTCCTTCTGCTTCTGTAAGACAAATAATTTATCTTTATGTGCAATGATGGTGTTCTAGGTTGATCTGTCTCTGTCTTTGGATATATTATTCTAGGTGGCATCTAGCCACTTCAAGCAATAAGCAAGAATTGCATTTGCTTCTGACTCACAGATCTTCACAGCTTCCAGGTTCTTCTCAACATTTGAGTGTGCGAGAGCACACTTTTCATGCAATGCCAGTAGCATTTTCTCTACTAGTTTTTCCTCAATCTCTTGTTTTGTCTTTTCTCCAAGCCCAGAGGTATACTCCTTGAAAGAATCTAATAGCAATCTCAAATTTTCAATAGGAGTGAGGGATGTATCAATAGATGCACCAGGTGTGACCTCATGCAATTCCTTAAGAGCATCTTCAATGAGTTTTGTTCCTTTCTGATGAGTTTCAAGAATCTCCTTCCTTCTGGATGCCTACAATGCATCTCCTAACACCACTGCATGAACTAGAGACATCTTCTCCACATTTACATACTCTTCAATCATAGGAAGTTGTAGAAGCTCCTGAGGAATTATTGGTTGAAATCTGATATGCTTGGATAGCAAGCCTTTCAGTACATCATTTTCAGAGGACGATTCTCTAGGATGCTTAAGAGATGTTATAATTTGTTTTTGACTTTCTTCATTTTTCTCAACAAATTCCTCATTTTTCTTTTCTTTCTCTCCCTTTTCCTTCTCTTCTTCCTCTTTTCTTCTTCCACTTCCTCTTCTTCTTCTTCTTCTTCTTCTTCTTCTTCTTTTTTCTTCCTTTTCCTTTTCATTTGTATCTTTATCCCTATTGTGTTCTTCATCATTTCCATCTTTTCCATCTTTTCCATTTTTATCTTGTTCTTCTTCTCCACTGCCTTTTCCCTCTTCAGTATTACCTTTTTCATCATTTCCTTTTTCACCTTTAGTGTGCTCCAGAGGAGCATCATTATGTTTTTCAGGCTCAACTTCACCTTCATTCTTCTTTTGAATTTATGGAGGATTATTTTCAACACTGGCATCATTTTCAACATCAATGTCTTCAAAAATACCTACATCACCTATATTAAGAGGAGTATCTTCCTCAACATTTTTAGTGGCAACATCTTCATCAACCTTAAGCATGCCATATTTATCTGTTGTATCCCAGATCACCTTTGTTGTTTCCTTCGTTATTTTCTTTATCTAATTTTTATCCCTTGTCATTAAAATATTAACCCTTTTCTTCATTCGAAACATCTCTACACAAATATTTTTCAAAGTATCTAAATCATTCGGGGTCAGAGAAGACCCAATTTTATCAAATGCATTGTTCCTGATTTTATCTTCAATTGCAACAACTTTTGATCTCCTTTTCATCAAAGTTTCCCACACATTCTTAGGTACATCTTCTTTCACATTATCACATTTAACTTCCAAGATGATAACATATTGAATGATGGCTAAAAGTATAGTTTTCTTATCCTCTTTTCCAACATTATCATAAGATTATGTTGTCAGTTTCATCATGTTCTCAAAATGTAACAAAGAATTGATGGTTGCCTCTAATTTGAAATGGGGACTATAACTTACCAGAATGTCTTGTTCTTCACTCTGGTCCATAGAGGCTTCATCAGACACCTTGGTGCTCTTCGACTCTAGTTTGGTGTGCACATGAACACCAAATTTCTGCTCTTCCTCATCATCAGAAGATGATACAACATACACTCTCTTAAAATTGGAACAACTTCCTTAGAAGCACCTTCACCAGAGGATAAACTTTCTCTTCTCTTCCTCTTCATCCTGATCATCTATGATGCTAAGCTTTTTGTCCCTAGAAGCTTTCTCTTTCTTTCCTCTTCCCAAATCTAGTAGTAGGTTCAGAGGAAACCAGGTCATTTCCTTTGTTAGCGGTACTAGGTTCAAATTTTACTGCAAGGGCTACAGAGGATTTAGTAGGAGTAGTCCTGCTGGATCTCCTTAGGCCAGATGATTCTGCCTCCAACTCTTCTCTCTTAGCCCTTCCAAGAGAAATTTTCTCATCAGTGAATCCAACTTCTCTAAGCTTCTTTTTCACTCTCTTTCTAATTATTGGCTTTTGATGGTCCATGTGGATCTCCATAGATTTTTCTGCATAAGTACCAATTCTGGGTTCATTGGGATCCTTTGGATTTTTCAGCAACATTTGTACATAACCCTCAGCTTCATCCTTTGTAATTTCATATCCCAATGGTTTAATCCATATGGTTAAGGGTTCTACTACTTTTCTCATGCATTCATGAGAGGAAACATGAAATAAGATGTAATCTTTATGTTTCTCAACAATTTTCCTCAGAATCCTATATCTCTCATTCATGTTGCTCTTAAATACAACAAAGAATGTTGTTAGAGCATTTTCTTGAGTTTTCAGATCACCCAAACTATGCATATAATAAAAAATTTGATGTGCCACCAGTTTGGATGAGTCCCAAAACACTTCATCATTCTTTCCAGGAAGTCTCTTCATGAAATAGAACAACATACATACAATCAATGAACCGAATTTGAAAGCATACTTCCTTTCTTTTGGCGACTTCAAATTCTCAAGCAACTGTTGTTGGAGAAGCTCACATAAGTCATAGTCTACACCATTGACTACCATATCAAAACTAGTATAAATAGTTGTGGTCGAAACATATTTCTCTTTGTTGGTGAAGTATATTTTGTGACCAATCATGATAGTTGCATACTTCACAGCCGGATTAGTGATGGACTTTGTAGTTAAGGCTCTTGTCATATGTGGCTCTTGTAAGTTTCGTTACCACCTCATTCTTCACGGCTTTCAATACAAGTACTGGTCCTTTATCCCAAAGGCCGGTAACAACCCTAATTGCTTCCTTAGATATTAGGTACGGCCAGTTAGTCCATAGCAATTTATCATGTATTTTGCTTAGGACTAGCTTCACAAATCTGTCATCAACCATAGAACTAAAGTTGGGAAAATTGTTTGCATCGTCTAACCTCTTTGCAACCAAGTTTGATTATACAAGTTTTACCAAGAAACTATCACCAGTAAGCTCATTCTACCAAATACTGATCAATTTTGTGTGATTAAATTCCTTAGTCCTTACTCGAATATACATTCTTGTGTCCTCGTTCGGCATAACTCCATGAGGGATTGATGAGTAGGCGCCCATAGGGTCGTCTTCAAAAAAATTTGAGGAATATTTCCTATAAGATGGTCTCGGTCTCTCTGACACTTTAATGACTACAGGGGTTTCCATTCTTCTAGTTTTGAATTCAAGCAACTCAAAGAACACAAACCCACAACTGTATAGAAAATTAAAATACCTCTTTATTCACATTGAACCAGAACTAGGGTTTACACGGCTCGAACTCCAAATCACCTTAGGAACACTCCAAAAATATCTTCAATTTCTTCAAATACATGAGTGATCAAAATTCCTTCCACATTTTCTTTATAAAAAAATGATCTTCCCTAACTTGCACTAAATGGGACAGATTTCAAAAAGCTACTAAAAACTCTTCTTCTCTGCTCAAAAAACCCTAATTTGCTCCGCAAATGATCATTCCTTCATATTTTCTTCTAGTTCCACTTTAATAACCTCTAGCTTATCATTTCTCACAACATATCTTTGTGCCAAAGACTAGTCCATGCTCAACATCAAGGTGGTTCAAGTGATTTTATGTTAAAGCTCCCCCTATGACCTTGCTAGGTCTAGTTCCCAGAGAAATTTTTTGTACCAGATAAGGGCACAAACGCATCTATAATCTCAGTCTCTTCTTTCTTCCTCCAAATTTATTCATTTCTTACTTAATCTCATCTTTTTCAACCTTTGTAGACTCATTCTATTCTACTGGATTGGTCTGCTTATCCTTTTTGCTTCTGCAAACTTTTGAGATATGTCCTAGTTTGTTGCAATTATAGAAGACAACATTTCTCTGATTATTTTGACTTCCATTGAATCTTGTTCTGCACTGATTAGCTTTATGTCCATACTTGTTACAAGTATAATAGTAGCCATTAAAGGACTGATTCACTCTTCCTCCATTAAACTGATTCATCTTTTGTGTTCTACATTCATTTTCCCTATGTCCAATTCTTTTGCATGCAAAACATTGACCAGTGAAGGGACCAGGAAACTAATTCATCCTACTCCTACATTTTGTTGCCCTGTGACCAAATTTGTTGCATGAAAAACAAGTGCCATTAAAAGAAGGATACCTTTGTGCATTATGTTGTCTCATAGGTAGTGTCCTAGCAAAGTTCCTTGAATTTCCTTTCTGCTTTCCTTTATTCTGAGTCTTCTAGTTATCCTTAGATTTTTCACCTCCTTCCATTCCTAGGCCACCTTTGTCTTTACTCATTTTTTGTCCTGAAATCAATTCATCAAGTCTGTCTAAGCTAGATTTGAAATTTTTTTCATAGAGTTTTTCCTTCTCCAGATCCACTTTCAAGTTCACCACTTCTTGTTCAAGCTTGGTGCATTCATCAGACTTGTTTGTACCAATTTGTTCAAACATTCTTCAATTATTTTCTTCTCCTCTACTTGCACTTTCAAACCGGTAATTGCTTCATTAGCCTACTTCAACTAATCAGTTACTTCCCTATGCATTTCTTTGAACTTTTTTAATTGCTCTTTTAATTTTCAGACACATTCATTTGCATCTTCAAGATTCTCTTTCATATCTTTGTTTTCTCTTTCAACTTTGTTAAGATCCCCAAGACCAGTCTCAAGCTCTTCTTTATCATTCATTTCTTCCATCTTCAGGATCTCCCTCAAGATGTTAGGATTTTTCGGAGGAACCAAGCTCTAATACCAATTGTTGAATATCCAAGATACTGAGAGGGGGGGTGAATCGATATCTTCTTAAAATTTATGATCAAATACCATCTAATTATTCCAATGCATTGGGATTTTTTACATCTAAAACCCAAAATGGGAAAAACCATGGTGAGTGTTAGCTCACAATATAGTATAATCGGTTATAAGATATTACAAAATGGGGTGGCTCACTACTAGGACTCACTGTCCAAATACAAAGGCTTACTGCCTATAAAATTACAATGACAAAATGGCTTACAACCAAAAAATGAACTAATAAAGCACACCTAGTGAGTGTTGATTCAGTTCCAATGAAGCTTAGTAAACTGACCTGATGCACTTCATCATATTCACTCTTCTTCACATTCACATTCACAATACAATCATCTCTTATTTAGTCTTCAAAAATTGTCCAATATATATATATATATATCCAGTCGACCTAATTAGATGCACTTCTTATTTATCAAAAATACCAACTTTCGGTGACAAGCTTTCACAAAATCTTCCCAAAAAGCAATTCATGCGCCCAACACACTACATCCTATCGACATGGACCTGAGATAGGTCGCCCATAAGTCCACATAACAAAAATTAATTCACCATTACACAACTCATCCATTAGGTCGGCCAATGATAAACCTAATAGAAAAATTGCAATCAACAGAGTAATGTCGATACACCATACAAGCATCTGAATACATGAGATCTTGAATGTACGTGCTTCCAAAATCCATAAATCATTTCTCAAAACCGTACACAAGAATAATCACCAACAAACAATTGTGGACCAAAATACCGGAGAATGTAAGCATTATACCGGTTCAGATACCGTTCCAGAATACCATAACAAATTCAGACTAAGTCTTGCAGTTGCAACTCATTTATCATGGTGACATCAATGACAACACAAAACAACAAAATGAGATGTTCTTCATTTTTCCAACAAAAAGCTCTCCAAGAGTACTAATTCAGTCCATAAAAAAGGTCATAACTTTCTACTCGTTGCTCAGAATTTGAATATGTTTGTACCATTGGAAAGCTCTCTAAGAGTACTAATTCTCTCCCTAAAAAAGGTCATAATTTCTAGTCATTGCTTAGAATTTGAATCTGTTTGCACTATTGGGAAGGTCTCCAAGAATACTAATTCAATCCCTAAAAAAATTCATAACTTTATAAATTGAGGCAGACTTCTAAGCATGCAACTACTTGTAGCATTAGTAATACCTTCGTAGAATTAGGGAGATATGATCTAGATGCCAATAAACCCAATCTAGTAGGACATGAGACAAATATTGATTTCTATCTTTTGTCAAATTTTCAGAAGGAGACTTATATGGTGAAGATAGTGAACTAGAAAATGAGGAAATGGGATTTTTTGCCTTGGCTGATCTTTTTGAACACATTACTTCAATTAAGTAAATTATCACTTTTAAAACTAATGTGATGTATAGGGCAAGCGGTAATAGAGTGTGTTTCAAACTTATTTTGATATACACATACAACCCAGGAATTAAAGAGATATTCGAAAGAATATAAAGGGAGATTTGAGAAGACAACTGCGGATCTAAGGAGCCATTCGTGGTAGATCTATGTAGTGCTTTAAAACATAATTTCTTGTGAAAAAGTTTTCAACACTAATTATTTTATTTCTTTGGAGCATGGAGCAAATAGAGGATCGTCCTTCGCTTGGCTTGCGAACAATTTCTACTCAAATTGCAAGAAATAGGATGGAGTATAAAGAGTATTCAAAAGACTATGAAGACAATGAAGATGGTCGTACCATAAAATGGAGTCATAGAAAGGGCACACATGTATAAGAGCCCACAATAGGAGACATCTTTGTTCAAATGCCTGATGCACGAGTAAATCTACCACATATTTACTTTACACAAGGACTATTGGCCTCCTAGAATGGTTTAATAACTAAGCCTTTAGGGTTACGACTTAGAGATTGAACATCTATACTAAGCAGCTATATTACTCATCATGAAGGTGAATTTCACTTGTTAACCTAGGGATGTAGACTTGAAATGGGTCAGCACAATATGTGCACTAGGAATCCATAGTAGCCATATTCATCCTACAACTAAGAAAGACATAATGTTGAAAGTAAATTACTTAGGAAGAAGTAACATAAGTACTAAACATCAACCAACAACTATACTAAGCTGAAGTGCATAACAGAAATGAAAATATGAGCAAACAGACAAGAAACTACTATGTCTACTTTGGCTACAAGAATAGTCACATAATGGAATTCTAGTGGCTGCAGGAACAGACAATTGTCAGATTCATAACTAATTGTTGAACAGAAAAGTAATAACTAAGTTAAAGGATGGAATGCTCACCAAGTGGGTCCCCTTGGATGAGTATCCCTTAAGACAAACTCGGATACAACGAACTTATAACTCCATTTTATTCATTGAAAAGAATGATTACAATAGAGCAACATAATTGTATTACTGAAAAACTAAGAATGCAAGTACAATATCATAGCAAGGTGGTCAACTCAAACAGATTAGGAAGAATGATTACAATAGAGCAACATAATTGTATTACTGAAAAACTAAGAATGCAAGTACAATATCATAGCAAGGTGGTCAACTCAAACAGATTAGGAAGATGCCATTTTATGGAAAACATAGAAAGTGGAAAGAAGCTTATGCATGCATGGAATCTGGTCAAGCCCATTTACCTTAACGTAGATCTAGCATAACAATAACTCTTATATTTTCTTAACAAACTATTATGACCATTTACAAGGTAGTTACAATCTTCGATTTGAACTAGGAATTTCCCTCCATCGAGATTCTTCCCTCCATTGAACTTTGAATGATCACCTTTTTTACTTTTATGGTGAACGACCAGTTGGCATAATCTTCCTCAATTTTGTAGCCTCTAATTATATCTGCATGACAACATTAGCATGCACAACAATTGCATATCTATAACTATGTTAAAGTAACATTCATTAATCCACATGTAAAATTAACATAGATAGTTCACATAGCATGTTAGTGTCATTTAAAAGTTACAAAAATAAGTTTATGCCAAATGTTTATGGTTTTCAGGAAATAACATGAAAATGCCAACATCCAAGTATCAAATTCTATGACAACAACATCAAATGGATAATAAAATCTATCAAAATTGAGACATAAATTGGACTCATCACTCCCCCCAACCTAAGGTTTTCTTGGTCCTCCAGCAAAGGAAGAGTTATTCCTTTGCTTAGTCAATACCCTGAAATCTGCAACTGCCAGCTGTCCAACATCAGTTCTTGCAGTGTATGAATTGGGGTCCCAATAGAACCCTTGCTTGTTGTCCAACCTATTTCATCTTTACCTTTTTGTGACTATATCATACTAATAATACCCAAAATTTGGCATAGGCCATAATATGGTAAGTGGCTGAAAAGTTAATGGGAGCCAAAATTGCCCCATCATCCTTCCAAGATGTATATATCTATCAGCTCTTTTGCATGCTGCAACATAGTTCTATAGAGAGTGAGGTTTAGCT
Organism: Sequoia sempervirens; assembly: GCA_007258455.2. Lineage (NCBI taxonomy): Eukaryota > Viridiplantae > Streptophyta > Pinopsida > Cupressales > Cupressaceae > Sequoia > Sequoia sempervirens. The sequence continues at coordinate 161,379,565 of VDFB02000002.1, read as the reverse complement.
TGTTTTAACTCATCAGTCAAACTATTCCACCTCTATGACAGATATCCCATTACAGATTTCCTAATAGTTTTTGCTACCTTCTCATATTCTTTGTAAACTGGTTCTCTCACAAGAAGGATCCTACTACTATAGCTTGGTCGGTAAAGAAATATGTGTCATTCCTAAAAAATGTCTCTAGGGTTCTATTACCAATTTTTTGCTACAACTCAATTGGTGGAGCTGAGTAAATACTGTTATATCTAAAAGTGGAAAATACAGTCATTTTTTGCATATGCTTGAGTGTTGTGTGCAATATATTTCTTATTCATTAACTAACAGTTATTCATTGAGTTTCAAGAGTTACCTTTTAGTGTTTCACAATCAAATGGAGTACAGAATTGAGCATACAAATGGTAAAGCATGACTGAATGCTTTCATTTATTTCATTAAGTGAGTCATATTTACAAGATTTTATTTGATTGCGAGAATTCAAATGATAGTACAAATTTGCATTGAGATGCATTTTTTCTTTTCAGAATGAAAAGCATAAGAGAAATTAAATATCCACACAAGCCATGGATGTAACTATTATAGTGCATCATAAGCATCGCACTACACTATGGAAGATGCATAAAAGGAATAATCACGTAAGTATAAACATAATCATCATTGCCTGTTGATTGATGGCTGACACAAAAGTGGTGCACCATTTGTCTTCTTCGAGCTCCATTGACCTGTAGGAAGGAAGAGAGGGATGTTAGAGCTCCGATTATGAATATACCTACATGAACCATCAATGATAATGTAGTATGCTATTGATCATACACTAAAAAAATCAAGGAAAAAATAGAAACATGAAATAAACAACATCATCATTACATATTGCTTTTTATGCTAACATCGTTTGTTTCCTTGTGCAGGTATAGGAAAAGTCATGTAGCCGATCATCTTATGAAGATATAAAGCATGTGGGGAAAAACGGGCTCCCACAAGGGTAGAGCTCGGCATGTTGCCCCTTAAACTTACAAGTGGGTTAAGTAAGAAAATACTTATCATGCTCGTCTGAGTATTCAAAAGAAAGTGAAACATATTTTGATAAAGAGAAATCAGGTTCATTATTCATTCATAACAGTCAGATTGAAGCAATGAAATGAAAGTTACAAATGGACAATGAAATCAATGAACTCGCTCTGAAAGCATCTTTTAAACACTGCCAAATTGAATGCATCTGTCTTGTTTTGTTTGTGTTATTCATATTGTTTCATAATGCCCTATTGTGTACAATAGTGTTTCATCTCATAATGGTGATAGTGAACAGGCATAAATAATGCCTCATCAATAGAGCATTAAAGAAATAATGGACATATCTAGAGTAGCTTCAAGTTCTTATTTTCCTTATTCCATAAGAGTGTTGAGCTTAGAAGCATATTTTCTAAAGCATTCATGTATGTTAAGAATAATTTCTCACGGTTGTGAGTAAAACAAAGAGCCATCATGTGCCACCGGTAGTTAATAAGTCTACAAGGGAAGCATTATACAGGAAAATGGTATTGTTGCATTCAGCTTGAAACAGTGATAAACTATGAAGAAGCATACATAACATCATAACCAATTGTCTCTATTTCCAAATCTGCTACTGTTGTTGAAGAACAAGAGCTGGAGTGCATAAAGTGAATGGGAGTATGCATCAAATGTGATTAGTAATAGTGTTGCAATGGCTAAAATCCAAATGGTGTTTATCGAAGGTATGGAGATGGCCCTCTGAATAAAGTAAATACTGCAATTTTATTGCAGCTACAGCTAGACAAAGAATGCAAATATGTGGAATCTTTCCAGCTTTCAAAGCTATTTTTACACAAGTTTTATAGGGTTTCAGAATTATCAATGTGAGGAAATGTTCAAGTTTCAATTGGTTTTTCCGTTATTAGCAAATACCATGTTGATTTTAATCAAGAATACAAGAGTAAGCAATCTCTTTCAGAGAATGGAAAAACCCACATGATGGGTCTAAATTCAAATACGGACTTATTATAGTTTCCAGAATAATACCCATATGAGCATTTTTATTAAATGCATATTTATTCAAAATAATGGATACCCACATTGGGTTTTTGAAAAAGATGCAATTTTGTGCTTCAAATAAAGGGTATCCATAGGAGTATTCGAATTCAAAATGCAGTAACAAGTGAGTTTATTCTAGAATTACAAAGGTTTTCTTTCATTTTCAGAGATACCCACTTTAGGGTTTTTCATAAAATACATAATTTCTTCATTTTTACAAGTGCCCATTGTATAACTGAAAATATGTTATACTTCTGTGAATCCTTGCATGCAAGGATACTCAATAATGAGCCCTTGCAAATCAATTCACAGCTCAATATCCGAGAAGAGCAGAGATTGATGTTGTGGCCCTCAGATTAACCCTGTTACCCCTGCAAATACAATCTCGGAACGAGAGATTCAAAGAGGAGAAGCAAGAATGCCAATCTCCATGAATCCTGTTCTTGCAATGCAACAATGAAAACTAATCTAAATAACTGTAAAATGTAATAAACCAAACTAATTTATTGAAATGAAACTTAATCTACATGCAATGCCATAAATGAATTATTTTGCAAATTAATTTACTATGAAGATTAAGCTAAAATGCAATATTAAACTATATGCTCTAAAAATAAGATGCTTATATAATCAAACTAATGTAATCTCAAATGATAAAATTCAAATTTGTAGCATAAGTCTGATGTAAAAATTCGTGATTCTTTCTTTTTTTGAAATGAGAATGAGAGGGCTCATTTTATAGGCAAAAGTAGAATTGAAGGCAAATTCAGAAGCAATGTGGGATAAATAGAAAAATAGAAACAAATCTTGATTGGAATTCTTTTTTTAGTTTATTTCCCTTTTAACTGATTTGTTTCCCTTTTTTTTTTCATCACAGATATTCTTGAGAGGATATTTCATTTATTTTATTTAATTTAAGATGATAATATCTCTTTTAATAAAATAAAATAAGATTATGTAATTTAGAAATGAATATTAATAAAATAAAATAAAATTATTTAATTAAAATAGATTTAATTAAATAGCATCATTTTATTTAAGTAATATTAACTTCAATTAAATAACATTATTTTATTTATTAAAAGGATTTATTTCTTTTGATTAAATAAAATTAATGAAGCATTCAAACCTTAGGGAAAATTGAAACATTTGAAATAGTTATGAATTGATTAAGAAATTTGATTTGAAAATGCGACAATCATTGATTTAGAAAGTTGATGTTGACAAATTAAATAAATGGGGCCCAAAGTCTAGGTGACCATTTTAGGTTGCATACATTTGCCCCTCTTTGACTAATGTGAGGTCGACTTGGGATCACATGCAGTCAAAGAATGAAGTTGCAATGTGAGATCGATTTGGGATCACAAAACAACTCAGATGTGAGGTCGACTCGGGATCACATCTGGACAAACATAAACAAAAGGCCTTTGAACATGAGGTCGATTCGGGATCATATCCAAAGTGAGAGATAAGAATCTCAAGCAAGGTTGCCCCAAGAGAAGCAATTGATAAATTGATAAAGCTGAATCAAGGATTGAAGTTTGATAGGCACTGCCCCCTCGTGATCGAAATCGAAATGAGATAGAGGAGAAATAATAAATTGAAAAATTTGATCAAATCAAACAAAAGATAAGGTTCTTGATGTAAGATGAAAAATATAAGAATCACAGAACCCAGGTAGATCAGCAAGAAAATTATGCCCTAAGGTTGAATTAGAAGAAAAGAAGTGGGGTGAAATCGAATGGAAGATAGAAGTTTGGAAGAAATGGAAAGAAATGGAGAGAAGGAAGAGAATCTTCTTCAATAAAGAGGATGCATCAAAATCAATCAACTGTTTAAGACAGGGAGTTTCGATTGAGATCACGAAAGAAGATAAGGAAATGAAGAACGTGATCACAGTTGATGAAAAATCCACAAGAAAGATGAAGGAAACCCTCCTCAAACCCATAATACAGCCTAAAAGTGCAAATTAACATGAAGTCTAAATAATGCAAGCTACATGAAAATGCAAAGGTGTACTTGCAATAGGGTAACATAGGTTTTTGTGTGTTCATCATTCATTAGAGAATGTAAGAGAACTTATTTTCATCATTGGGCCATTATTACCGGACATCGGACAATCACATAATCATCACTAGTCACAAATGCAACTATGAAGATATGAATGTGATTTATATCAGCTTGGAATGTGGAAAGATTCTAACATGAGCATCAAAGACATGAAGGTCAAGATGACTACAATGTTAGCTTACCCAATTTAATGTAGCAAAACCATGCTCACATCAAGACATAAACGCCAAGATTACCATGAGAATGGTTGTGCAAAAACATTCAAGGATGATGCCATAAATCTCTTAAGTGTGTCAAGTAGACAACAAGAGATACTGAAGAGGTTCAAGACAACACCCATAAGTAGAAAGCAAATAAAAACATGCCCCATGCCCCAAGTCCTCTAGCCATGCATCACGCGAGACTTATTAAGGATTAATTTCATCGAAAATCAATATCACCAACAATAAAAGAAAGATCGCCGGCATATCTCGGCATTAAGGTAATTCAAAAATTTTAAGTGTAAACCGACACCGAGTTCCAAGGGATATGATCGGTCAAGGCAAGTAGGTAAGATCATTACGATCGAATCGATAAGTGTTGAAAACACATCGATGTCGTGGGTTGTGTTGAAAACACAGCTAAGAAAAGGTTGAAAAACACCGCTTAAGTGGTAACCTAAAGACAAGCATATCCAAGAGACCAAAGCTAACACGTTGATGCCCCTAGACAAAGACAAAGACCAATTCCAAAACCAAGGCACAAGGGACATGCATGATGGAGAAAGGCTATGTCAGAGGATGCATGCTAAGAAATAGGATGTGCAAAGGCCTCAAGTATTCTCGCTCTCGTGTTCACTTGGAAGAATTTTTTAGGACCCTTTATTTTTATATTTTTCGCGGCTTTTGCTGGCTATACCAAGCTTCCGTGTTCTCACTAAGGCATTTCTTTTTTTTGCTTTTTTTTTTTTTTTTTTTTTGCATTTTCATTTCCATTTTTGTATTTTTTCAAAGCATCATATTTCGAAATTTTTTTTTTGATTTTTGACAATATATCGAATTTTTTTGCAATTTTTCAAGATTACATATCAATTTTTTGAACTTTTTTTCGGTGGTCATAATTTATACAAAGGATGCCCCCAGACAGAACGGGCATCAAGGATAGAACTTCTTCAGGTGCAAAACATTGATAGGCTCAGGGAGCTGCTCCCCCTCTTCAGTAGATAGTAGATAGGCACCTGTGCCAAAAGCTGCTGTGATGATGTAGGGCCCAAGCCAATTAGGTTCGAATTTGCCCTTCTGTTCTCGGTTCTGTTGGTTCTTAGGATTCTCTCGCAGGACAAGATCTCCTACTTGGAATTCTCTAGGGTGAACCTTTTGTTGAAGGCTTTGGACATCCTCTTTTGATAGACCCTCATATAGTCAAATGATGCTTTACGCTTCTCATCAAGAAGTTCTAATTCTTGCAATCTCATGGCGCGATAGTCTTCATCTGTAACTAGACCTTTGAGAGAGACCCGAAGTGATGGAATCTCAACCTCTAAAGGTAACACTGCTTCAACGCTGTATGTGAGGGCAAAAGGAGTAGCCCCGCCTGAGTACTCACCACGCCTTATAGGCCTTCCACAGGTCAGATTTATCTCAGAGGTGCTACTCTACCATTCTTAAGGAACTGCTCGCGGCAAAATCTTGAATGGTTTCGTTTGAAGCCTCTACCGACTCATTTCCTTGTGGGAAGTAAAATGGAGGACCAATGTTGCTTTATCTTGAATCTTTGGCAGAGTTCTTAAGGTCCTTTGTTTTGAACCGACCTCCATTGTCGCGATGATCTCAGATGGCACTCCATATCGCATTGCATGATATGGTTTAAAAATAAATAAAGACACTGTCTTGCCTGAGGCAATAGAAAGTGGAACAACCTCTACCCATTTTGTGAAGTAGTCAGTAGCAGTGATAATGAACTTATGCCCACCTGATGAGTTGGGATGAATCTGCCCAACAAGATCAAAGGCCCATTGCTGAAATGGCCAGTGAGATATAGAAGGAATTAGCTCCCTACCTGGAGCATGTATCAGGTGTCCATGTTTTTGACATTTTTCACAAGACTTAGCAAATGCTACTACATCTATCTGCATCGTAGGCCAATAGTACCCTGCTCTAAGCAACCTTCTAGCCATGGAAAGACCATTAGAATGTCCTCCACATATGCCCTCGTGGATGTCAACTAGCGCTTGATCAGATTCCTCCTTTCTAAGCACCTAAGAAGTGTTCCATCTAGACCCTCCTATACAAACTACCGTAGATGAGGAATGGCTAGAGGCGCTATGAGCAAGGTTTCTTCTTCAGATCGCTAATGTATCGGGATGATGCCATCACTAAGATATGAGTAAATGCACCATAGCGTGAGTGATCTACACGGACAAGGGTGCAAACGATATGGCCAGGACAAATATGGGGATATCATCGTGAGGCTCATCCACCAGAATTCATATCCGGACTCATGTTCCTCTAATCAAGAAGTGAAGCCAAGGGTGGCCATAGCACGGGCCTGCTTTGTTCTCGTTCTAGACAATAAAGGTGACAAAAGTAAAATACCGTCTCAATGAATCAACCATTTTTTTGTAAGGTACCAACTTTTCATCTTTTGTTTGGTATTGTTCATTGACTTGGTTGATGATCAGCTGAGAATCCCTATAGATATGTAGTTCTGTGATATTCCACTCTATAGCCATTTTTAGTCCATTTGTCAAAGCCTCATACTCAGCTATGTTGTTTGTGCATGGAAAGAGTAACTTGTAAGATTTAGGAATAGTATACCCATGAGGAGAAACAAACAACACACCAGCTCCAGAACCATTTTGCATGCATGAACCATCAAAGAATAGTTTCCAGGATCTTTCAGTCATGTACATAAGATGCTCATCTGGAAAGTTGACTTGAATGGGCATATTATCTTGAATAGGAAAATTAGCCAGTTGATCTACAATAGCTTGGCCTTTGATTGCTTTGCGCTCAATATACTCTATGTTAAATTCAGAAAGAATCATCATCCATTTAGCAAGTCTGCCCGTGAGAGCAGCTTTACGGAGCAAGTATTTGAGAGGATCAATTTTTGATATGAGGTGTATGTGGAGCATATAGTGTCGCACTTTTGAGAAGCAAACACTAATGCTAGCGTGTTTCTTTTTCAATACTAGTATAATTAACCTCATAAGAAACAAGAGTGCTAATTAATAATATATGGCCCTTTCTTTCCCTTGTTCATCTAATTGAGCCAACAATGCCCCCAGTGAAGATTCAGTAGCTGAGACATATAAAATGAGAGGTTTTCCTGGAATGGGAGGCATTAAAATGGGAGGATTTGCCAAGCATTCTTTAATTTGATCCATGCTCTTTTGGCAATCCTCATTCCAGACACATTGAACACCTTTATGCAAATTTTTGTTGAAAGGTTGTGCTCTATCTGCCAATTGTGAAATAAACCTCCTTATGGATTGAAGGCGCCTTTGAAGACTCCTCATTTGGATGACATTTTTGGGAGGTGGCATGTTTATAATGGCTTGAACCTTTCAGTGGTCCACTTCTATTCCTTTAGCTGAAATGATGAATCTCTACAATTTTCCGTATAACACCAAATGCACACTTTTGGGTTTAATCTTAGTTGAAATTGTTCCATGACTTCCAGAATCACTTCTAACCAGCCAAATGTGTTCTCTTCTTAGATCTTCAGCTGCAGGTTTATCCGCATAATCTTCCATATTCTTATGCATCATGCTGCTGAAGATGGTTATTTATGGTAGTTTCTTAGTAAGTAGCCTCGCGTGATTTTTCAATCCAGCGGGTACGACATTCCAACAATAAGCACCTCTGCATGAAGGCAAATTTCTTTGATCCTCGTGAGCTTGATCTGATTATACCCAGAAAAACCATCCATCAAAGAATAGATCTCATATCCCGCTGTCATGTCCACTCTCATGTCTATGTTAGGAAGTGGGAAATCATCCTTTGGGCATGCTCTGTTAAGATCTCTAAAGTATGTGCAGATTCGAATGGTTTTATCAGGTTTAGAAACAGGTACAATGTTGGAAATCCAGTCAGCATAGTCTATGGCTCTAATGAATCCTGCACCAAGGAGCTTTTCTAATTCAGCTTTCACTAAAAGAGCTATATGAGGGTGCATTTTTCTCAACTTCTGTTTGACTGGTTTCACACCTGGAGCTATGGATAAATGATGCATAATGAGATTAGTGTCCAACCCTGGCATGTCTGAGTATGTCCATGCAAAGTTAATTTCCTTCTTTTGGAGGAACTCGGTATAGGCTTTCTTTTCTTCAGGTGATAAAGATTTAGCCAAGTGTACAATTTTGTGAACTTCCTCTGTGCCCAAATTAACAGCTTCTGTAGGTTCAACCAATACTGATGATCTATCCTGGAAATAGCTTGGGAGACCATCAAGTACCTCATCCGTAGGTGCCTCTGGGAGGTTTTCACCTTTGGATACGTCTTTTATTTTTACTTTTTTTGGTTCTGACACCGCCACATAGTGGTTTTCGCCATCAGAACTCTTATTCTTTTTTTCTTTTCTTTTTATCTTGTGACTAAGGTACTTGATGTCAGGTTCTGTCATACTGGTAGCCGGTTCACTGGTGGAAGAGACTATAGGTTCAATGGCATTTAGATAGCAGGTGATCTCATAGTCATTGTGAAATGTCAAGAGTTGAGGCTCTTGGTACCGTTGAGACCAATCAATAAGGTTGGGGTGAACAAGGGGTAGGTTAATGACCGGTTCAAGATTAAGGATATAGGTGGTGTCATATCTGGTGACTGTAGAATTGGAATCTGTCAAGTTTCCCTCTAAAGTGTCTAAATCAGAATTTATCCTAGCAAGCGAAGAATCGTCTACTAATGCGACATGTGGGTTCCAATCTTCTAATCTAACACATGACTCGTCAGTTACATCAGGTTGAGAACTATAAGCATGGACAACGTCCATATCCAAGTCAACTGTTGCATCTGAGAGTGAATCCCATTCAAACTCATGAGAGTCTATTTCTGAATTATTGTTGGAGCCTCGTGATGTAGAAGCCTCAAGATTTGGAAGAGGCTCCTTTCCTCTAGCAATTTGCTCAATCACAAAATTATCTGAATTATCACCATCCATTGCAGCTGGGATGGAGACACTATCCATAGTCAATCTTGCATTCATACAGTCACTATCTATTGCAAATGAGATAGGAGGACTATCAATTATTAAATCTCTTGAATCTTCCCAAAGGAGATTTGTTGAAGGTATCCAATCATCTGTTATGTCTTGTTGATTGGTCAAATCTAGTACATATTCTGTGTCATCTTTACTATCCCGCCTATCAGAAATGGGGACAGTGCATTTATTGTTGTTCATAAAGCCTAGGCCAACCGGTTTCTTAGACTTACGTGCAAAAAGATCATGATTGAGTGGTTCGGCTCTAGCATCTAACCTGTGACTAAGAGGGCCATATCCTGGATAACCCATCTGCTTGACAAAAGTATATCCTCTTCCATAGGACTTAGGAGAGGGGGAGAAATTTTCATTGTGCTGGTATTTCTCCTCTTTGTATATCCAATCTCGAACAGCTACTTCCTCTTTTTCATCTTGTATTGGTACTGAGGATTCAACAAACTTGTCAAATATTGTCATTGCTGAAGATGATGGTTTCATCTCTTGTGAAGGCTTTCCATATGTCCTAGGGGAAACAGGCATCTTTGCAAAAGAGTCAAGTTGATACCCCCCCATGCCAAGGTCTACTGACTTAAATTTGTTTTGACATTCTGCTAAAGTTGTTTCATAATCCTCTGCTGCTCGGTTAAGAGGGACATGAACATTAGCTGAGATTGAGTTAATTGATAAGGTGTTATCCCCTGGTATGCAAATTTTTGTTCCATTGTAGGGGAACTTAACACACTGGTGGTAGGTAGACGACACTGCCTGCATATCATGAATCCATGGTCTACCCAGTAAAATGTTGTATGCAAGGGGTCCAGTATCAACAATTTGAAACAAGATATCTTTTTCAACTGGGCCAATCCTGACAAGAAGGACAGCCAATCCCTTAGAACTTCGTTCTGCCTCATCATAGGCCTTTATGGTGATCTTCTTTCTAGTGTCGATCACTTGCTCTGAATAGCCCAAAGTTTTTAACAAATTCAAAGTACAGATATTTAACCCAGCACCCCCATCAATCAACACGCGCCTGACACGGGTTTTATGAATCATGACTTCAATGTGAAGGGCGAGATTGTGTGGATGGCTTAGGGATTTGTCATCATCTTCAGAGAAAGAAAGGTAATGTGGGCTAGTAATGTGATTCACCATTCCTTGGAATTGGTCTATATCAATGTTGTTGGGGACATTTGATGTGCGCAAAGCGTCCTCAAGGATCTGCTTATGCCTAGGGGACAACTCTAGAAGCTCTAAGATTGAGATATGTGCTGGAGTTTTCTGTAACTGATCTACAAGATTGTAGTTTGGTTTGAGAGCAGTGGTGGACTTTATAGTGACATTCTTGGATGCCACTTGCTTGGATTTGTTGGATGGACCTGAACTAGGCCCTCTGAGAATAATAGGGGCTTGACTCCTGTAATGCATTAAGGGCTTGGGAAGATAACCTAGAATGAGGACCTCTCAGCACCACAACAGGTTGGTTGTCAAAAATAGGGGGAGAGTCATAACCATGCGGGTCTTTACTCCTTATCATATTAACACTTGGCTCCACAACTTCAAGCATGTTTATCACATTTTCTGCCACTGTATAGGTGTAGTTGATTGCAGCTTTTCCATTCTGTGATTTAGAGGTTTCCCCCTTGTCGTAATTAGGCAAAGGTTCCTTAAAAGCCTTATGATCAGCATTGGTATTTAGGCCATCAACTTGAAGCTTTCCACTTTCTATAAAATCTTGGACGATATGTTTTAATTTCCAACAGTTTTCAACAGTATGGCCGGGGCCATTATGAAATTTACAGAATGCCTTGTCATCCCACCAATGTGGCTTAGGATCTGGAATGTGAAATTTTGCAGGATCCTGAGGATGTGCCAAGTTGTTAGCAATGAGAGTTTTGAGAATATCCTCATATGTGTCACCCAATTTGGTAAATTGCCGCTTCTGGTTTTTGGGCCTTTCCTGATATCTTGGTTTACTTTCTTGTTGTGGAGGTGCATTAAGCTTCATTGCTTGCACAGCCTTAGTCAAATTAAGAACACTTTGATCTCTTGATTGGGAAGAATCCACAACTCCATCATTGACAATTTGTTTGTTTTTGTTCCAATTGTTGTTCTTCCCTTTATCCCTATTGTTGTGTTGACCATTGTTGGTATTATTGTTATGTCTGGTCAAAATGCCTTGTTCTTTTAGAACATCCTCAATGCGGCATGCAGTTTCAATCATGGTATCAAAGGAAGTGAAGACTATCTTTTTGATCTCATGTCTCATTTCAGGCACCAAATTACTAACAAGTATGTCAATCTTTTCATCCTCATGGATCATCCTAGGATACCGAGAGCATTGTCTCCTCCACCTTTGCAAGAAGGTAACAAAGGGTTCCCCTTGATTTTGTTTCAAGTTGCATAGGTCCAACATAGTAACAGGTCTTGACAGATTATATGCGAAGTGTTGAACGAATCTATGAACAAGTTCTCTAAAAGTCTTGACAGGAGGAGTGATATTGGTAAACCATTCCATTGCTTGTCCTTTAAGACTCCTAGGGAATAACCTCATCAAATAGGAGTCATCTTGATGGAATTCAAAGCTCATAGTATAGAACTGACGCACATGGTCGTGTGGATCACCACTGCCATCATATTTATCGTATTGTGGGAATTCCACCCTCTTTGGAAAATCTTTCATACTCACACTCTTGTCAAATGGATTAGGACAAATTGAGTCTAGTGAGAATGAGCTCTTAGGTTGCATCATTTTTTCCATCATTTGCTTCATTTGGCGGATTTCTTCCTCTTGAGAGGGATTTTGCTTTTGTATTTTGTTGTCCACATCAAAATTATAAGGGACTCTGGCACCCTTGTTGATTAGACTTTCCAAGAACTTATCTTTGTTTTGTTCCAAATACCTCTCCACATACCGTTGGAAGATAGGCTCTTGTTGTATTCGCATGAAGTCTTGAGTATCAAAGTCATAATGTGAGCTACCACCTCCATGTTGGGAACCAGGATGTACATGTTGGGAGTGTGGTCTTGAATTTCTGGGAGGAGTTTGCCTCCTATAGTGAGCATACCGAGAGGCCCTTCTTCCTCTAGGACTAGGAGATCTAGAAGGGTCCTTGACTGCCTTCTACTCTTTTAAGGTTCTCGAAGGAGGGAGGAGAATTCATGTCCATCCGTTAGGCACCCCTGTATTGTATTGTTTGTTTAATTGGCAGGCTAACCCGCCTATCTTGCCCTCCTGAGCCGCAGCTCTTTGTACTTCCACAAAGCTTGGCTCTCTTCCTCAAGTTGTCTAAACTTTCCTTGCTTTGCAGCTTGTTCATCTAGAAAGGCTTTCTTTTCGCGTTCAATTCTTCTAAGCCTATCACTTGTGAACCTTGAGGTATGTTGAAGTGGTGAGCTTGGTCTAGACTGTTTGAACAAGTCATTGGTATACGTTGTATTGACATGAGCATCGCGAGGTTCATTGTCTTGGCCTTCGTGTTGTGACCATTGTTCTTGGTGAGCTCGTCTCTTATACCTTTCATCCCGTTGATGGGCATCCAAATATCTTGTATTAATGAGGGGTGAACCAGGTTGATCATCATGAGAAGAATTTCCAAATATCATGTTGTTTCTATGTTGTTCATAGATATCATCAATATTTTGATCCATGGCTTCCCTCTCCCACCGAGTGACAGTATAACTCATATCCATACCTGAGTGGGAAGGTGCTGAGGGGGTACTCAAGTCACTAAAATGGCTCTTTGGGTCAAAATAGGTTTCAGACTGACTCCTAGGTGACTGGTCAAATATTGGTTCCTTTTCCTTTCTCTTTTGACGAGTCTGAACTGGGGGTAGTTGGTTAAAGACTATCTCAGGTCGCTTTCCTTGGCTCACTTGATATCTTGTTGTGACTGACATGAAAGGGAGAGTTCAAGTAAACAGACAATTCTAAGAAACGTCAATACCAGACTAGGATAGTAAAAGTCTTCTCTTGTCCGAGAGAGATGGTGAAATAGAACTGTTGCAAATAGGTGCAAACCAACACTGCCACAGAGGTGCTCAATTCTTGGGTGAACACCCTAGCACATATGGATCAGGAGGATGACTTACACAAAGTGTAATGAGTTTGAATTGTATGAAAATGGGTGGACAAGGAGACTACTAGCACTCTCCAAGTGTGTTATCAAAGAGTCTAAAAAAATTATCTATTTGACAGGAACAATTCCTAATTTGCCAATCTTAAGCAAAATCGCTTATGAGATCAAGGATCACTAATTCAAAAGGTCGACACATAAACCCTAAATACAGAACAGGTCTCTAAAACTGGGACAAGTCACCTAATCGAAGAATTCAGTATTTCAGTTTGTTGTTTGTTTGCAAAGATTAAGCAAGTATATCCACAGATTTTGATCAAGCACATAGGTTTCAATCAGACAAGTTGTGATATAAAAGTAGTCAATAACAGATCTATCAAAGACAAAGCAACTTGATAGTATCGGGGGAGTCTTGTTTGAAGATGTTTGGACAATGTTTTAAGACTCAAAAACAAACACATAGCTATCCCTACCAAAGAAAATGGTGAGAAGTCAAAAACCTTTGCCCCATTGCTTATGCGATATCGCACCTCAATAAAATGTCACCCCTAGAGGGCTTCCGTGGTTTCTTGGTGTTTCCAAGGACTCAACAGTGTACGTTCAAAGGTTACCCTTGTAGCAGGGGCCAGTGTCGCAACCACCTCCAAACGTCTAGGTGTATGCCTATGATGGGAATCTATGTATGATCAATATATGGAGAGATTCTTCCCCCTCCTTGCGCGAAGATTATGACTCCTTTCGGAGGTGAACCGGGTAGGCAACTAACTAAGAGGTTTTACTTGGATTTCGTTCACAATAACCTTCGGTGCCTCTGATATAGAGCTTCTTAAATTTGTTACCAATCTCAACATCTGAAAATCACAATCACCGTAAAGGTGGCTCGAGCGCCAAGGTAATAGAAACGTATTTTCCATGATGATCGTCCAAGTCATGGAAAAGAAGTTACTATGGTCTTGGAGTCTTTAGACTCAACAAGACGCTCTTTATTATAGTGAGGTGGAATCACCGGCGATAGGTGTGTACTCACTTGGGTCGTTCCCAGAGGTTCAACTTCCGGCAGGCCCTCTAAAGGTGACACTGGACATGGCTCGGATTCGGGTTTCTGATTTTTTGATTCTCCCAAAAGGAGAAGAGCATACTTCTCTAGCCCGTCTCTTTACCCAAACATGCTAAACAACCTTAATCACTGAGCTAGTTTCACTTCACCAAATCCACACGCTTTTGGGTTTCTGATTCTCTCAATGAGAGAAGAGCATAATCCCCTGACGAGTGAAAGTGCTAAAGATTCACTACCTTGCTCCGCTCCCTAAGAGTTCGGCATATTAGTAAGATCATAAGGAGCCTGGATTTGTCCATGGTCATCACCTCCATGTAACAAAGAGCCAAATTCCCTACTCACTATCGAAACTCCTAAGAATTTTAACGAAGCCCTAATTAGACTATGTGAATTGAAAAACAAGAAAACAAACACAATTTTTTTTTTTTTAAATAAAATCTTTGACAAGCGTAAGTGTTTGTTTTCAAGTCTTTGTCATGCGTCCTGCAATCAAACCGTTAGTGTGTTTCAAGTTCTCTGACTGGCGTCCTGCAGAAACTGTTATGCTGTGAAAAAAGAATTGAGAAGAACCAGAATTAAAAAGTCTAATTTAATCTAGTCAAAATTAAATCTAAGAAGAATTAGTTAACAAAACTAAAATTAAACTAAATTAATCTAATACTAAACTAAAAATTTAAAACAAAACTAATCTAAATTAATAAAATTAAAAAAATCTAATCTAAATTAAAAAAAAATCTAATCTAAATTAATAATTCTAATCTAAATTAATAAAGTTAAAAAATCTAGAGTAAAAAAATCTAATTTAAATTAACAAAGTTAAAGAATCTACTTTAAATTAACAAAGTTTAAAAAAATCTAATTTGAATTTTAGAAACTAAAAAAAATCTAATTTAAAAATCTAAATTAAAAACTAAACCAAACTAACTAAAAACTAAACTAAATAGATTAAAAACTAAATTAGAATTAAAAACTAAACTAAATGAAAAACTAAAAATTAAAAACTAAATTAAAAAAATCTTCAAATTTGATTTCTGAAAAATCTGTTTATAATGAGTAGATAAAAACAGAAACCCAGAAATTTTTGAAGCAAAAAATAAAACCCAGAAATCGTTTTTTAATCCAGCAAGTAGAAGATGAAAAAATAATTTTTTTAAATCTTTAGCCAGCTGAAAAAAATGACGCGCGACGGTTTTTGTGCAGCTATTTTCTTCAGATCTGTGAAAGAAATCAAAAAACTGAAAGATACCCAGATCGGATTTTGACCCTGGCTACAAACCCAGAAATCGTTTTTCCTGCAACTAAGTGGAAGCTGGATTAATGAATCAAAACTAAAAACGAAATTAAAAACTACACTAAAAAACTAAAAATTAAAAACTAAATTAAAAACTGAATTAAAAACTAAATTAAAAACTGAATTAAAACTGAATTAAAAACTAAACTAAATTAAAAACGAAATTTAAAAACTAAATTAAAAACTAAATTAAATTAAAAACTAAAAATTAAAAACGGTGGGCGCCAAAATATGTTATACTTCTGTGAATCCTTGCATGCAAGGATACTCAATAATGAGTCCTTGCAAATCAATTCACAGCTCTCTATCCGAGAAGAGCAGAGATTGATGTTGTGGCCCTCAGATTAACCCTGTTACCCCTGCAAATACAATCTCGGGACGAGAGATTCAAAGAGGAGAAGCAAGAATGCCAATCTCCATGAATCTTGTTCTTGCAATGCAACAATGAAACTAATCTAAATGACTGTAAAATGTAATAAACCAAACTAATTTATTGAAATGAAACTTAATCTACATGCAATGCCATAAATGAATTATTTTGCAAATTAATTTACTATGAAGATTAAGCTAAAATGCAATATTAAACTATATGCTCTAAAAATAAGATGCTTATATAATCAAACTAATGTAATCTCAAATGATAAAATTCAAATTTGCAGCATAAGTCTGATGTAAAAATTCGTGATTCTTTTTTTTTTTTTTGAAATGAGAATGAGAGGGCTCATTTTATAGGCAAAAGTGGAATTGAAGGCAAATTCAGAAGCAATGTGGGATAAATAGAAAAATAGAAACAAATCTTGATTGGAATTCTTTTTTAGTTTATTTCCCTTTTAACTGATTTGTTTCCTTTTTTTTCATCACAAGATATTCTTGAGAGGATATTTCATTTATTTTATTTAATTTAAGATGATAATATCTCTTTTAATAAAATAAAATAAGATTATATAATTTAGAAATGAATATTAATAAAATAAAATTATTTAATTAAAAATAGATTTAATTAAATAGCATCATTTTATTTTAAGTAATATTAACTTCAATTAAATAACATTATTTTATTTATTAAAAGGGATTTATTTTGGATTAAATAACATTAATGAAGCATTCAAACCTTAGGGAAAATTGAAACATTTAAAATAGTTATGAATTGATTAAGAAATTTGATTTGAAAATGCGACAATCATTGATTTAGAAAGTTGATGTTGACAAATTAAATAAATGGGGCCCAAAGTCTAGGTGACCATTTTAGGTTGCATACACCCATATGGGGTTTCGTGTTACAAGCATGAGAACTTTTGAATATACAGCAATGGGATCAAAGGCTCCCCAAAATAATGGAGAAATAGACATGATAGGCGCGGCCATTAGGCTCTATCAGCTCATGAACAGCAATACAGGAAAATACAATGAATGAAGTGCAGATTACAAGCACTCCTTTGTGCTTTCATGGCACGGCCTATGATGAAATGAGGAAATGAAATGAGTGGTTCTTCAAAAGAAAATCAGAGCACGTATTCATGGTGTGGCTAGTATGATGGCCATAAGTTTGCAAATAGAATCAATTTTTTTGCAGTAATAGAAACCTTTATTAAGCTTTGTTTTAGAAATGCTAACAGAAATACAAAGAGCAATAAACTTACATGCACGCCTGGGGAAGAGATAAAATTCTCAGCCGAGCTCAGTTAGATCCCCTGCAATGTCTCCTCATGGCACCTCATGGAGAAGGAAGAGAACAGTAAGGAAACACATAGAGCCACAAATATATTCGAAATGTGCTCATGATGCAGCCTCAAGGCCAAGAAACGGCTTTAAAAAACAAAGCAATGAGTCTCAGAAAGCTCATAGGAAGTTCACAAAAGGTTCTTACCATCATAACAATGGAGATTTGAAAGAAATAGCAAAAATGGGGGCTCAATCTTCATCCTCAACTGAAACCCTACGTATGGTGGTGGCGGCACTCTCCCAGGCAAAGTTTTCTTTCAAAATGACAAGTGCGAAAGGAGGATTTTAGGGTTTCCATTGGAGTTTGTGCATCCTCATGCCCTAATTCGAAGTGATATTTTCACTTAGGATTGATGCCTTAGAATTATTTTTGATGTCTCCAACATGCCTATGTCGACCATTTTTCAAGGCTTCATTAAATATTAATTGCCTACGTTAAGGATAGGCATTTAAATGTCTTGCAAGGTCTTTTAAAAATTTAGGGTTTTTGAATGTTTCAAATGCTTACGCCTTAGGTAAAGTTCAGAAAGACTTAGTGCCTTTTTTAAATTGATTTTGGAGAAGGATCAATTAAAATAAGATTCATAAAATCATATATTCCTTGAAGAATAAGCCTTTGCCACTTAGGGTTTGTTTTTGTTTTCAATTGATTTTGAAGAAATCAATTAAGATATTGATAAGGGAGAATAATATGCCTTGCATATTTTATGATTTTTTGAGAAAAATCAAGATTGTATTGGAGAAATAGAGATTAAGTTGTATTTTGCAAAATATTTCAAAGCAATATTTAATTGCAAAAATAGGCCAAATTGTAAAAAATTTGCATATCATGTAAAACTAAAATAAAACGATTTGTTTTATCTCTTGGCTATTTTTAGTAGATTGTTCTATTTTCTTCCTGGGTCAGATTTGAGTTGTCTGCTAGATGGATAAGGTGCTTTATTTGCTTTAAAAGTAGGTTTAGTCTATTTTGAGAGGCTTTTCAGTATGAACATGGAAACAGTGTGTTTTTTTTGCTTTTATGTAGACTTTTGAGACAGTTTGGTACCTTTTCCTTGAGCTTTTCTTGTGAGCTCAAATTAGGGTTTCTAGAGGGTTATATCTTGAAGAAACTTAGTTTTTCTTCTTCTTCTTCAATTCAGATTATAGTTTCTTGCTCTTAGCATTGTAGAGCTTGTAAACTTTTTTTTTTGTACTCAGTTTGACAGGTTCACTCTTTCAGTTTTAATAAAGTAGCAGAGTTCTCCTTCTTAGTTTTCTTGTCTCAATTTTGTAATGGCAATCTGATGTATTTGTGTTTCAAACTTGAATCCTTATATGTCTTGCTATTATAAACCTTTCTTCAGAATTATATGGTTTCAGGTTGCATGTTGTATTTAGTTCTTTCAGATCTTCATGCAAATCACTGATGCAATATGTGCTAATGATATTGTGAGGGTTACTGTGATAGAGAAACTATTATGAGTGGTTAAGTCTAAATTTTCATAAGTCTAGTGAATCATCTGTTAGTCATAAGTTTTAATTTCAGTCATCCTTCTATCCATTTTCCTAGAAATCACTTAGAATAATATTCATCATTCGAAGAACTAGCTCACTCTGGAGATTTTTTCTTGCAATGAGTTACCCACAACTCAAGAATGTTTCCATGTGTCAATAGATTGTTGAACTTTTAGTTTCAGCAGGGTGCAAATCTATTTGATAACAGTTTTTGGCACGCCCGGTAGGACCTTGAAATTTAATTTCAGAGAAGTTCTAATGTATTAAAGTTGTTGTTTGGTATATGCAACAAGTTTTTCAGCCTTTTGGAGGCCCTTTTTCAATATACCTGGCGACTCCGTTCTCAGTTTTGCATGCAAATCAAATGTTGGTTTGTTTTAAAAAAAAAAACCTAACTTTTGTTGTTTTCTAGCTTATGAATAAATAAATGTCAATATTTCATGACCATGCATCATATCATCTGCCATATCATGAGAGCCCTGCTTGTCTATATTCATATCAGCCATATCTGCATAATCATGCTGTTGGTTTCTTTTCCCTGGATTTTCAAAACCAGTATGCACATCATAGTTGCCACCCACCCACCCCTGCCCATTTTTCATCTCAGCCTTCATATGTTCAAAATCAGTCCCAAGAGATTGCAGACTTGAGTTTCAGAGAAATAAGGCTGAACTATGAAAGGAAAATGAATAAAATAGGTCACCAGGAGGAGATTGCAAGTATAAAGAGCATGTTGCTTGATTACATGAGTTAGCTGGAGGAGATTAAGAAGCAACATGAGTATAATCAGCACCAGAAGTAGGAGCTGGAGACCCAAAGAGTTCAGTTTGAGGAGGATTTGGAGAGGGAGGCAGCTGCACAAACATAGCTTCTACTTGCTTAGTTTCAAAGGCATGAAGCCCAAACAACTCCTGCCATGTTGGAACATCCTGTTCAAGAAATGGTTCGTGAGTTTAAATTTCCAAGTTTTATGAAAAATGAACCTCCTAACCCTCCTAAGATCAAAATTCCTAGTTTTAGAGATCCTTTACCCTTGCAAGAACCCAGGTTGGAACATTTTAAATTCGTTATGCTCCAAAATCAGCTAATTGCAAAGCCTTTTCATCTTCAAGAAATTGGTTTTGAATGCAAACAAACTCCCTAGAAAATCAAAATCCCAAGTTTCAGAATTTTTTATTCTTTTGAGGATCCTGCGAGCATTCGAGACCAGTCCATTAGAGAGCAACCTTTTTTTCCCTAGGAGACTCCAGAAATTTCCCAAGTTTCCCAACCATATAAATCTAATTGTCCTACCACTACTTTCCTTTATGAAAATAGATCTATTGTCTTGGGAAATGACTCGTCATTCGCCATAGAAGAAGTTGGAAGAGTGAATTTATTGCATATAGCTATGGAGGAATATCATTTGCAGCAACAGAATATTGAACGAGAAGAGTCTTCTCCTATTGAGTCCTTCCATGTTTTCACTAATGAGCTGCCTTGTTTTGTGGAGGACAATGAAAAAAATTTAGAGGATCAATCGACGCAACATCATACAAAGCAGGAGTTCGTTGTTGGTTGCACCATTCTCTCAGTTGAATCTGAGAATGTTGCATGTGTGGAGAAGGTCGGTTCATTGGAGCAGCAGAATATAGATGACTATTTCGGGGTATCTAGTTGGTACATCGAAGAAGACTCAGAACATCAATAGCAATCACTGCAAGAGATAGAGGAGGTTGTGTTTGAGGAACCACAAATTCAAGATCAAGAAATGGCCAACAGTTCTCAAGTTCTGCCTGATCTGTTCAATGAGTTACCATTTTTTTTGAATGGTGAAGAGAGTACATCTCAGATTACATCCATACCAGCTCCTGAACAATAGGAAGAAGTTCTAAATTCTAATGTTTTTATACCCCAGGAGAATGGTAGTAAGATAACAAATAGTCTTCCTCCACAAGAAACTGAAAGTGAAAGGGAAGACAACATGTTTTGGGATGACCTTGAGGCTTTTGTTTAAAACTTAGATGCCAAGCATTCATCTTTTGAGGGAGAAGGTGTAGAGCAGTAGCTTGAGGAGACAACAGGGGGTGTCCAAACTCGAGGTGGGGATAGCATGGCTATTGAATGTCAAAACCGCAATAAGCATGATACAATAGTTCAAATAGAACAAGATCAACCTGAGCAAAAGCCTGACACTGCTGTCCAAGGTAAAGGTCTTGATTTTTTTTAAGTTTTCAAGAAAGTAGTTAGGAGGACGCCTCAAGGCCTATTATGAATACAGAAGATAATGATGGGTCTAACAAGAATTTGTACGCTAATATAATTGATGAGTTTTGCGCAAGGTTGGGTGATATGTTTTCAAATGATCCTCATCAGAAAGATGAGATTGAAGTAGTAGGTAACCAGCAAAGAACCAGTGGTGCAAGTTCAGGCTTCAGCCTTTCGAGAGGCTACCCCATCAGACATCTATCCAGGAATGTTGGCAATAGCCAAAGAATTTCTATCACACCTGAGAATGAGGTGGTAGTCGAGGAGCAGCAAATCCCACTTATTCATTCTAGGCAAGCTAGAGGTATGTTGGATCAGATTCACATGATCTGTGCCTTTGATTGTTATTTACAAGTTGTAGTGCACCAATGTGTGAGAAGTATCCTCATTTTTCATCTCTTAGTGAAAATTTGTGAGCATGCAAAGTATCCTCAGTTGATTAGGAGAGGTAGTTATTTTTCAAAACCCGTAAATGGTTTTGTTTGAGTACCTTTTCCACTGATTAGTGTAGAATAGAGTAATTGCAGTAAATAAGTGTGTTACACACATTTACTTTCAGTAGGTTTTTCTTTCCCTAAGCGTTGTTGCGCATATTTTGTTGGCCATTAGGGCCTGTTAGTTTGCTTTTAGTTCAGTTTCATTTTGTTTCACTACTATTTGGAGTGTTCCTGTTCAAATTTCTAAGTTTCATGAAGGGGCATATTTGACTCTGCACCCAATGGAGTGTTTTAAGGAAACTGATCTATGCTTAGCTGGCAAGCATTTAGCGAAAATCGCCAAAATGTTACCAATTTTTTGCTACAACTCAAATTGGTGGAGTTCAGTAAATACGGTTATATCTAAAAGTGGAAAATACAGTCATTTTTTGCATATGCTTGAGTGTTGTGTGCATTATATTTCTTATTCATTAACTAATAGTTATTCATTGAGTTTCAAGAGTTACCGTTTAGTTTTCACGATCAAATGGAGTACAGAATTGAGCATACAAATGTTAAAGCATGAATGAATGTTGTCATTTATTTCATTAAGTGAGTCATATTTACAAGATTTCATTTGATTGTGAGAATTCAAATGATAGTACAAATTTGCATTGAGATGCATTTTTTCTTTTCAGAATGAAAAGCATAAGAAAAATTAAATATCCACACAAGTCGTGGATGTAACTGTTACAGTGCATCATAAGCATCACACTACACTATGGAAGATACATAAAAGGAATAATCACGTAAGCATAAACATAATCATCATTCCCTGTTGATTGATGGCCGATGCAGAAGTGGTGCACCATTTGTCTTCTTCGAGCTCCATTGACCTGTAGGAAGGAAGAGAGGGATGTTAGAGCTCCAATTATGAATATACCTACATGAACCATCAACGATAATGTAGTATGCTACTAATCATACACTGAAACAATCAAGGAAAAAATAGAAACATGAACTAAAGAGGAAACATCATCATTACATATTGCTTTTTATGCTAACATCGTTTGTTTCCTTGTGCAGGTATAGGAAAATTCATGTAGTTCATCATCTTATGAAGATATAAAGCATGTGGGGAAAAATGGGCTCCCACAAGGGTAGAGCTCGGCATGCTGCCCCTTAAACTTACAAGTGGGTTAAGTAAGAAAATACTTATCATGCTCGTCTGAGTATTCAAAAGAAAGTGAAACAAATTTTGATAAAGAGCAATCAGGTTCATTATTCATTCATAACAGTCAGATCGAAGCAATGAAATGAAAGTTACAAATGGACAATGAAATCAATGAACTCGCTCTGAAAGCATCTTTTAAACACTGCCAAATTGAATGCATGTGTTGTTTTGTTCGTGTTATTCATATTGTTTCATAATGCCCTATTGTGTACAATAGTGTTTCATCTCATAATGGTGATAGTGAACAGGCATAAATAATGCCTCATCGACAGAACATTAAAGAAATAATGGACATATCTAGAGTAGCTTCAAGTTCTTATTTTCCTTATTCCATAAGAGTGTTGAGCTCAGAAGCATATTTTCTGAAGCATTCATGTATGTTAAGAAGAATTCCTCATGGTTGTGAGTAAAAAAAGGAGCCATCATGTGCCACCGGTAGTTAATAAGTCTACAAGGGAAGCATTATACAGGAAAATGGTATTGTTGCATTCAGCTTGAAACAGTGATAAACTATGAAGAAGCATACAAAACATCATAACCAATTGTCTCTAATTCCAAATCTGCTACTTTTGTTGAAGAACAAGAGCTGGAGTGCATAAAGTGAATGGGAGTATGCATCAAATGTGATTAGTAATAGTGTTGCAATGGCTGAAATCCAAATGGTGTTTATCGAAGGTATGGAGATGGCCCTCAGAATAAAGTAAAGACTATAATTTTATTGCAACTACAGCTAGACAAAGAATGCAAATATGTGGAATCTTTCCAGCTTTCAAAGCTATTTTTACACAAGTTTTATAGGATTTCAGAATTATCAATGTGAGGAAATGTTCAAGTTTCAATTAGTTTTTCCGTTATTACCAAATACCATGTTTATTTTAATCAAGAATACAAGAGTAAGCAATCTCTTTCAGAGAATGGAAAAACCCACATGATGGGTCTAAATTCAAATACGGACTTATTACATGGTTTCCAAAATAATACCCATATGAGGTTTTTTATTAAATGTAGATTTATTCAAAATAATGGATACCCACATTGGGTTTTTGACAAAGATGCAATTTTGTGCTTCAAATAAAGGGTATCCATAGGAGTATTCGAATTCAAAATGCAGTAACAAGTGAGTTTATTCTAGAATTACAAAGGTTTTCTTTCATTTTCAGAGATACCCACTTTGGGGTTTTTCATAAAATGCAGAATTTCTTCGTTTTTACGAGTGCCCATATGGGGTTTCATGTTACAAGCATAAGAACTTTTGAATATACAACAATGGGCTCGAAGGCTCCCCGAAATAATGGAGAAACAGACATGCTAGGCGCGGCCATTAAGCTCTATGAGCTCATGAACAACAATACATGAAAATACAATGAATGAAGTGCAGATTACAAGCACTCCTTTGTGCTTTCATGGCGCGGCCTATGATGAAATGAGGAAATGAAATGAGTGGTTCTTCAAAAGAAAATCATAGCACGTATTCATGGTGTGGCCTATATGATGGCCATAAGTTTTCAAATAGAATCAACTTTCTGCAGTAATAGAAACCTTTATTAAGCTTTGTTTTAGAAATGCTAACAGAAATACAAAGAGCAATAAACTTACATGCGCTCCTAGGGAAGAGATAAAATTCTCAGATGAGCTCAGTTAGATCCCCTGCAATGTCTCCTCATGGTGCCTCATGGAGAATGAAGAGAATAGTAAGGAAACACATAGAGCCACAAATATATCAAAAATGTGCTCATGTCGCAGCCTCAAGGCCAAAAAATGACTTTAAAAAACAAAGCAATGAGTCTCAAAAAGCTCATAGGAAGTTCACAAAAGGTTCTTACCATCATAACAATGGAGATTTGAAAGAAATAGCAAAAATGGGGGCTCAATCTTCATCCTCAGCTGAAACCCTACGTATGGTGGTGGCGGCGCTCTCCCAAGCAGAGTTTTCTTTCAAAATGACAAGTGTGAAAGGAGGATTTTAGGGTTTCCATTGGAGTTTGTGCATCCTCATGCCCTAATTCGAAGTGGGATTTTCACTTAGGATTGATTCCTTAGAATTATTTTTGATGTCTCCAACATGCCTAGGTTGATCATTTTTCAAGGCTTCATTAAATATTAATTTCCTAAGTTAAGGATAGGCATTTAAATGTCTTGCAAGGTCTTTTAAAAATTTAGGGTTTTTGAATGTTTCAAATGCTTATGCCTTAGGTAAAAGTTCAGAAAGACTTAGTGCCTTTTTTAAATTGATTTTGGAGAAGGATCAATTAAAATAAGATTCATAAAATTAGATATTCCTTGAAGAATAAGCCTTTGCCACTTAGGGTTTATTTTTGTTTTCAATTGATTTTGAAGAAATCAATTAAGATATTGATAAGGGAGAATAATATGCCTTGTATATTTTATGATTTTTTGAGAAAAATCAAGATTGTATTGGAGAAATAGAGATTAAGTTGTATTTTGCAAAAGATTTCAAAGCAATCTTTAATTGCAAAAATAGGCCAAATTGTAAAAAATCTGCATATCATGTAAAACTGAAATAAAACGGTTTGTTTTGTCTATTGGCTATTTTTAGTAGATTGTTTTGTTTTCTTCCTGGGTCGGATTTGAGTTGTCTGCTGGATGGATAAGGTGCTTTATTTGCTTTAAAAGTAGGTTTAGTCTATTTTGAGAGGCTTTTCAATATGAACATGGAAATAGTGTGTTTTTTCTGCTTTTATGCAAACTTTTGAGACAGTTTGGTACCTTTTCCTTGAGCTTTTCTTGTGAGCTCGGATTAGGGTTTCTAGAGGGTTATATCTTGCAGAAAATTAGTTTTTCTTCTTCTTGTTCAATTCAGATTACAGTTTCTTGCTCTTAGCATTGTAGAGCTTATAAACTTTTTTTTTTGTACTCAGTTTAACAGGTTCACTCTTTCAGTTTTAATAAAGCAGTAGAGTTCTCCTTCTCACTTTTCTTTTCTCAGTTTTGTAATGGCAATCTGATGTCTTTGTGTTTCAAACTTGAATCCTTATATGTCTTGCTATTATAAACCTTTCTTCATAATTACATGGTTTTAGGTTGCATGTTGTATTTAGTTCTTTTAGATCTTCATGCAAATCATTGATTAAATATGTGCTAATGAGATTGTGAGGGTTACTATGATAGAGAAACTATTATGAGTGGTTAAGTCTAAATTTTCATAAGTCTGGTGAATCATCTGTTAGCCATAGGTTTTAATTTCAGTCATCCTTTTATCCCTTTTCCCAGAAATCACTTAGAATAATATTCATCATTCGGAGAACCAACTCACTCTGGAGATTCGTTCTTGCAATGAGTTACCCACAACTCAAGAACGTTTCCATGTGTCAATAGATTGTTGAACTTTTAGTTTCAGCAGGGTGCAAATCTATTTGATAACAAGTTCCTAGATTCAACCCTGATGGGCAAGGGAGTGTTGGATTCTATTTTCCTTTAAGTCCTTAACTGATGTCCCCAACTAATTCCATTCTATATCCAAGACATAAATTCCCTTAATTGGAGATCCCAAACATACAATAATGAATTCCAATCATGATCCTGGGACACAACATAATTATGTGAATAGAGTTCACACAACAAATTTTTCACTTCAGGAGGAGCAATCTGATAAGCCTGAAAAAATTCAAGAGGAGTCTCAATGGAACGATTCAAACCTGAAATGATCCTTGACAGTTTAAAAGAAAGATTCCTCTCCTTTAAATATAGAGAATATACTCTTGGAGGAGTCCTGCACTCTAACATCTAGGTCACTAAAACTACTACATTGTCCACCTTTTCCTTTAAGGCGGCAATTTTTGTATTCTTTTCTTCAATCTCTACATCTTTCTTTTTAATCTCCTCCTTTAGCCTGTGTTTCTTCTTTTTCCATTCTTCTTCCCTCCTTTGCATCTCATTACATAAGTTCATGGCTACCTTTTCCATGAAAAATCAGAGGGTCTATGTATTCCCACCAAAAAAAAATTGGCACCGATGCTTGCTCTTCATATGGCACCTGCTACAAGGATTCTGATTTTCACCATGTTCTGGCTGCAGGGTTTCTTGCTCTTGCTCCTGGAACTCTTGCTCTTGCTATAGGAGCTCATGATTCTCATCATACTCTTGACTCTCAACTTGTTTTGCAATGGAAACAAGTTCTACCAACCTTATATTTGCTTGCTCTTCAAAAATGTCATTTTCCTCAATATTCACCTGCCCCATTGGGGCTTTTGTGTCCTCTTGTGATGTTCCCCAAGGCCTAGGGCTTCTCTTCGAAGACACACCAGCGGCTGGCCCAGCTGGTCTTGATTTTCTAGAAGGGATTTCATGTTTTTCTTTGGTTGTAGGAAGAACAATGTTAGCCTTTCGTTTCTTAGAGCTTGGTGCTTCTTTTTCTGTCGTTTTCTTTTTAGCTTTTCCCTTCCTAATTTCTACCTCTTTCTTTTGTGCCCTAGTTCAAATTAGGGTTCCAAGAGGGACATCACATTAGAGTCTGAAGAGGAACTACCTTTGTTTGAATGTTCTATGTCAGAAGAACTAATCTCTATATTTTGCTCAGCTCTAGGAGGATTTACACGAGGGTTTGCACCAGAAGTTGAGGCTCTAGGATTGGCTTCAACAATACTCACTCTCCTACTAACCCTATGAGGTTGAAGCAAAACCCGAGGTCACAAATGCTCTAGTCTAAATTGATCAATATTTAAAAATTCCTCCCAAGTCATATCAGACACATCATGTAGAGATTTTTCTACTAATGATTTGATCAAACAATGGTGGGAGACAATTATCCCTACTTTTTTGGGTTTCAGACGCCATGATTGAAAGAAGATGATATAACACATTTGGAAAGTTCATTATTCTCCCATGTCTCATGTGATTCAGGAGTTTGAAATGCACATAATGTAGGTTCGATTGGTGGCCTTCACAGGTAATGTACTTCACAATGTAGACAACTACTTGCTTCCACAGCTCAGGTAGAGAGGTTCTCTTCACACCTTACTTGCCCACATCCAATGGAGGGTCACTAGGTTTAGTAAATTCAGCCCTAGCTAACCTTGCATCTCTCGTAGTAGGGTAATGTTCACCATCAGCAAGCAACCCTATCACTTCTACAATCCTCTCTTTAGTAGCTATTACCTCCAACCCTTTTACCATGGCCTTTCCTTCAGAAAATGTCTGTGCAAATTCCTACGCAATGTCTTCATTATAATTGTCGAGCTTCAAGAAATAGTCTAGCCATCTGCAATTTCTAAATTCTACCAACAAAGGTGCATCCTGCAATACTACATCATGAACCATGGGTTCATTTCGAATTAAAGTTGTCCTCCCGTCATTCAGTTGTCTGGAATTAAGCAAGCACTCTATAAGGTTTCCCTTCCTGGAATCTTTGTCTGAAAGCCAAATTTCTCCTTCCTACAACACTGTTGAATTCCCAATGCAATGTCGTATGAATTTAACCTTTTTGGCGACTTAGGATTATGACTGACGCAATAACGATAGTAAGGAATAATAAATAAAGGATACAATGGAGAAAAATGGTGGCGGTTGGTGTCGTCTCACACATGTAAGTCTTCACCTCACTCTGAATTCAAGTTAGCTCAATTTGAATTTCGCTGACATGGACCAACATGGACTAACATGTGGACATGTTATTCACACTCCCCCCAACCTAAATTTAAGCATGTGTCCTCACATGCGAGGTTGTAATGATGATTTGATAGGGGTAGGGTATAATTACATGCTATAGAGAACATCTACATTAATGTACAATAATTAAATAAATGTATTAAAAGATAATTAAGATGTAACAAATTGATGCACATGTACCTGAATTCTTGGAATATTTGTTGCAAATAATATTTAGGAAGTATCAGTCACCTTTTAATAAGTTAGTTGAGAAATTAATGAAAGTGGAGATCGAACTAAGTGAAGTGGAATGAAGTGAATTTATGGTGGAGTGATGGAAGAGAGAAAGGTGGAGATGAATGGGTGGATGGGTGGATTAATGAAGAAGTGGTCTCCCACAAAAGTGGAAGTCTTTATTATGACAATTTATGTACCTTGGTTTGCTTCCTTCAGCTGTAGGAAGTTCAAGTGTTGCATGGTGAGTGAATTGTTGCATGAATTCCTCCTTGGAAGTTGGATTGTGATACAACCTGAGGTGATGACCGTTGACAAACAACTTAAATCTAATAGGGTCAATGGTAGTAAGTTGAAAAACTCCATTGGGAAAGACTTCTGCAACTTCGTACGGTCCCAACCATCTTGTTTGCAGCTTACCAACATTATCCTAATATCTTGAGTCATAAAGGAGTTCCCAATCACCAGTATGAAACTTCTTGTCCTTTATGTACTTATCATGCCATTTGATCCTTCGATTCTACACTACTTCAATGTGATGCAATGATGTCTCTCATCTCATCCAAATTATTATGCTGCATAATTCTATCCTTTTATGCCTCTGAGATAGTCATCCCTAAGTCTAGTGCAATCCTAAGAGTCTTATGCTCAAATTTAATGGGCATCATAATTGTCTTCCCATACAATAATTCAAAAGGAGTGAAGCTTGTGGTTGTTTTCCAAGCAGTCTGATATGCCCAACCAACTTCTGATAGCCTATTTTCCCAATCCTTCCTATGGATAGCCATTTTTTTGGTTAGAATGGTTTTAATTTCCCTATTGGTCACCTCAACTTGGCCATTGGCTTTAGGGTGATATGGAGTAGACTTCCTGTGCCTGATATTATATTCATTAACTAGTGTTGTGATGAGGGTTGATGTAAATTGTGCCCCTTGATCAGTCACTATCTTCCTTGGAACTCTATAATGAGTGAAAATTTCCTCAAAGAAATTTTGCAACCTTATTATCTCTTGCATTCTTCATTGCTTTAACTTCAACCCACTTGGTCACTTAATCAGTGCAAACCAAGATATCGGATTTACCATTTGATGGAGGATCAATGGGTCCTACAAAATTCAATCCCCATTTATCAAACAAAGTGATTACTACCTGGGGGTAAAGGGGCATCTCATCAAATTTGGTTGGTCAGCCTATCCTTTGGCATCTATCACACTTCCTTGTATATTTCCCTGCATCTTTGTGGAGTGTGGGCCAGTAATATCTTGTGTTCAGAATCTTCATTGCTATCCTCTTGGCTACAAAATTCCATGACAGGGTTCATTGTGACATGCATGCAATATATCATATGTCTCATCTTCCCTCACACCTCCTTATGACATGGTTTGTTCTAGTGTGGAACAAACATCCTGCAATCCATAAGAAAGGAATTTTTTTCTCAATGAGCACCCTTCTCTCTTTCAGAGAGAAATGAGGAGGAACTCTCCTTGTGACCAGATAATTAGCTATTTTAGCGTACCAGGGTGTATGCACACTAATGGAAAATAAATGTTCATCGAGGAAGGAGTCGTCAATGACTTGTGTATCTTCTGATGTAGTTATTCTAGAAAGAAAGTATGTTATAACATTAGCCTTCCCTGGTTTATCAACAATTATTATGTCAAACTCTTGCATCAACAACAACCATCTTGCTAGCCTACCTAAGATTAGAGGCTTATTCATGAGGTACCTAATGGATGCATGGTTTGTGTGCACAAAGATCTGATAGCCTGTTATGTAGTGCCTAAATTTGTTAAGGGCATAGATCACTGTCAACATTTCCTTTTCTATCACTGTATAATTAAATTCATCTCCTTGTGGGTTTTTGCTAACAAAATAAATAGCATTCTCAATTGCTCCTTATTTCTATCCCAAGACAGCTCCCATAGCATAGTCTAACGCATATGTATGAATGTGAAAGGGAAGCTCCCAATTTGGACCCTTGAGTATAGGAGCATGAGTTAAAGTTGCTTTCAAATTAGAGAATTCCTTGTTATAGTCTTATGTCCATTGGAACTCAGCATCTTTAGTTAGGAGATTGTACAATGGTGCTACCATTTTGCTGAAATATTTGATGAAACGCCTATAGTAGCCTACATGTACCAAGAAACTCCTAACATCTTTTTGTTTTGTAGGCATAGGCAGATTGGTGATCACCTCAATCTTGGTAGGATCTACTTGAATTCCTTTGTGAGAGATGTAGTGGTCGAGGACTACACCTTCCTACATCATCATGAAGCATTTCTCACTGTTTAAAGAAAAATTATGGTCTTCACATCTCTGTAAGACTCTCCTAAGATTTTCCAATGCTTCATTAAAATAAGCACCATAGGTGGTAAAATCATCCATATAAATCTCCATGCAATCATGTGAAATATCTGAAAATATGGTAATAACTGCCCTCTGAAAAGTTGCGGGTGCATTGCATAAGCCAAATGGAAGTATTGAGTAGGCATAAGTCCCCCATGGACAAGTAAAGGTGGTCTTCTCTTGATCCTCGAGTGCAACTTGTATATAGTTATTGCCACTGAAAGGAAGGGGAAAATGGTTCTTTTTGGTGGTAGCATTGAGTTTCCTATAATCAACACAAACTCTCCACTTCCCTCCCTTTTGGGGCATAATCACCAATGGAGACACCCGCTGACTATCTGAAATGGGGTAGATAAATCTTGCATCTAGAAATTTCTATAGTTCCCTTTTTATAATTTACCTCAATGTAGGTTTAATTATTCTTTGTGAATGCCTCACTGGTGTGCAATCATCTCTAATGTATATCCTATGAGTGTAGAGCTTAGGATCCAATCCCTTCATATCATGGTAGTCCCATGCAAATGCATGTTGGTGGGTCTTCAGTAAGTTTGTCAATGACAGTTGTTCTTCTTCACTCAGCTTGTTAATATTTAGATATTTTCCTTCTGACGCTTGCCCTTGTGTGGTTAACTCTATCATAGTTTCTTCACTAATGTTTGGTACCTTTAGTTCATGTTGCAACAATGTATGAAACATATCAGTTGTTGCAGGAGGTTCAGTTGCAGGAAGAGCAGGCAGAAGTGTCTTCACTATACTAGCAAAACCATATGCATGAGAGGATGATGCTTCCTGCACCTGATAATGGTTTTGAATTATGTTCTAGACAATACTTCATCTTCTTCCTGAAGCTACATGAAAAATCCTCTGCCTAAGATCATAAGTTGTGCCACAGAATTGACTTCCTTGGCCTCTTCACCATCATGTGGCCATATGGGATTATCCATATCATGTGATAGTTGAGCAGGAGGATAGAGAACAAGATTTTTGGTGCTCTTCCCATTAGAAATAGTCAAGTCTCATGACCGACATCCAATATAAGCATCTGTTGTTGCTAACCATGGCCTTCTTAGAATAATGGGATACTCTCCTAGTGTAGTTTTAGGAGAAAGAATCATGAAATCTGTTGGGTACTCCCAAGATTCTAGAGTTACCACAAGATCCTCTAATATACCATCAAGTTTAACAGTTGAACTATCATCAACCTACAAGACAGTAGGAGTAGGTCTCATGCTTGCAACATTTAGCTATTGTAGGATATCCTTAGTCATCACATTTATTGTTGCTCCCAAATCAATCAGAGTGTTCTTTATTTTGATCTCATTTATAACAACTCCTACCATGGGACTACCTGGGTGATTGTATTTGGGAATAGTCACTTTCCCAAGCATGATGATAGCCAACTGTCCCACCACATGAACCGTAGTGGGGTCTTTCTTCTTCCTGCATGGCTTCTCTAGGCATGCTTCCTTTATTGCTTTGCCATATATGGGAACATCTTTATGGCCTAAAATAAAGGTATCTTTACACATATATGCTTCAATTGATCTAGAATGTCAAAGGTTCTTTCCTCTTTCTCTTCTTTTTGTTTAACAATTTCTAACCTCTGAGGAAATGGTGGTTCTGGATCAGATTGCAAAACTGGTTCAGGATTGGTGGACACACTTGGCTGAGTAGGTGTTTTAGATGGATTTTGTGACTCCTCTTCTTCCACAGGAAGCTCTGTGATCATAGGGGTGGAAGGAGACTACAAAGTGGTTCCTGAATGCAAGTGGATGTCACTTACACTCAGCATATGCAGGAAATTGATTTGAATCAATAGAATAGACTGGCTATTGATGTGGTTTGTTATTTGGGTTAGGTGTGGGTTGAGCTGTTAACTGAATAGGTCTAAGTTTAATTGAACTTGAGCTAGTAGGAGGAGGCATTATAGCAGGTTTTTGGGGCCGAGAAGGTGGTTACATGTAACTAGTTGTTTGGATTGGCCATTATTGTCCTCCCCTCCATTGAGATGTTTGATGCCAGTTTCCTAGAGGTGGCTGTCAATTTCCCTAGAACTGTTGCCAATTCCCCTGAGGTTGCTGCCACTGGGGTGGATATTTTTGGTGATTGGGCTAGGTATTTTGATTGTTATTCCAAGACTGAGGTGGATATCCTCCATAATTAGATGGATATGGAGGTTTCCATTAGTTACCATATGCATAAGAATTGAAATATGGCCTAACAAAAGATAATGGATTTGGTGGCATACCTTGTCTTGGAGCCCACGGTCTCCTTTGTGCAATGTAGTATACTTGATCATCATCATCCTGGATTGGCTTGAACTCAGGTGGGATCTGCTTACTGTCAATGTTAGTTACCATTTTTCATCCACAATCCTTCTTCTTTTGTCTACAATGAGGGCAGTATTTTGCAAACACTGCCTTAGCCTTCTCATGTTTCTTCTTTGCTTGGAGTGTATCTAGTTGAGTAGATAGATTGTTTATGATGTATTTCTTGAAGTCTTCCAATAAGTGAGTAATCTCCATCCTTGAAACTTCATTGGTGGATGGTTTACCTATAGAGGATTGGTAGCCTCTTCCCTTCTTTGAAGCTGCCCTAGAATAGTTCTAACATATGTTCTTGATATCATCCGAAGGGACTTGGATGATATCTCCTCCTCCCATTAGGTCCAAAGCATCAGTGCAACTGTCATTAATTCCTCTTAGGAAGAGTAGCTTTTGTAATTCTTCATTGAGTGTATGGTGTGGAGATTTCTGCAGGAAAAATAGAAACCTTGAAATGTAATCCTCCATACTCTCATCTTCCTTTTGTTGCATCCTAAAGATGTCATCTTCTCTCATGTCATTGCCCCTAAAATATTCCTTGTACTTCTCAAGGAACTTTGTCTTCATGTCATCCCAAGTCTCCACAGTATTTCTACCTAAGCTCATAAACCATCTTAATGCAGCCTCTTTCAAGATGGTAGGAAACAGGTTAAGCCTATGAGCATCAATGGTATAGTCATAGCTTTTGCAAAGGATATCAAACTCAAACTAGAAGGTATCAACGTCTTCTGTGACAAGTCCATAGAACCTAGGAAGGACTAAAGCAAGGATATTTTTGAGGTTGTCAGCTTCATTCTGAAGAGTAAAGGGGAATGGAAAAGTTGGTTGGTTAGGTCTGTTTATATTTGCATCACCCATTCCTGCCTGATGGAGTTCCAAAGAAAATGGATTCTCAATCTGATTTTGGTCTTCATAGAAAGTGTCAAAACTGGTTAGATTGGGAAATGCATTAGCAAAAGGATGTGGCCCTTCTTCTTCTTCGTCTCTTGATAGATTTGGAAGCTCTTCTAGCTGAAATGGGTCAAGATCATTAGGAAGGAATCTCCCTTAAGCATCTCTTCTCCTTCCTCTATGCATGTGGTATCAACTCAGTATCAACCAACTCACACAAAGAATTGGTGAAAGAATAGGGGGGCATTACTTCCTAAATGAGGGGTATACTAAGAAAAAACTATCAATGACTCCAGAGAACTCCCTAGTTTGACACCATCCCTGAAAACAATGTCAAAAATGTTGGCCTCTTACAATGGTTTAATAACTAAGCCTTTAGGGATGTGACTTAGAGATTGAACATCTATACTAAGCATCTAT
Organism: Sequoia sempervirens; assembly: GCA_007258455.2. Classification (NCBI taxonomy): domain Eukaryota; kingdom Viridiplantae; phylum Streptophyta; class Pinopsida; order Cupressales; family Cupressaceae; genus Sequoia; species Sequoia sempervirens. Next base: position 161,344,921 of record VDFB02000002.1, on the reverse strand, counting down.
CTTACTCATCATGAAGGTGCATTTTACTTGTCAACCCATGGACGTAGACTTGAAATGGGTCAGCACAGTATGTGCACTAGGAATCTATAGTAGCCATATTCATCCTACAGCTAAAAAAGACATAATGTTGAAAATAAATTGCTTAGGAAGAAGTAATGTACATAAGTATTGAACATCATCCAACAACTATAATAAGCTGAAGTGCATGATAGAAATGAAAATTTGAGCAAACAAACAGGAAACTACTCTATTTGCTTTGGTTGCAGGAACAGTCATAGAATGGAATTCTAGTGGCTGCAGGAACATACGGTTGTCAGATTTGTAACTAATTGTTGAACAGAAAAGTATTAACTAAGTTAAAGGATGGAATGTTCACCAAGTGGGCTCCCTTGGATGATTATCCCTTAAGACAAACTTAGATATAACAAAATTATAACTTCATTTTATTTATTGGAAGGTATGATTACAATAGAGCAACATAACTATATTATAGAAAAACTAAGAATGCAAGTACAATATCAAATGAATCAACCTTCTGAGAAGGAACATCTAAGCCTTATTTATAGAAGGAAAAACTACTAACTAACTACCTAGCAAGGCAGTCAACTCCAATAGATTAGAAGGACGCCACTTTATGGAAAACACAGAAAGTGGAAAGGAGGTTATGCATGCATGGAATCTGGTCAATCTAGTTTTCCTTAACGCAAATCTAGCATAACAGTAGCTCCTATATTCACTCAAAAAACTATTATGACCATTTACAAGGCAGTTACAATCTTTGATTTGAACTAGGAATTTCCCTCCATCGAGAGTCTTCCCTCCATTAATGTTTGACTGATCACCTTTTTGACTTTTATGGCAAATGACCAGCTGGCAAAATCTTCCTCAATTTTGTAGGCTCTAATTATATTTGCATGACAACATTAGCATGCACAACAATTGCATATCTATAACTATGTTAAAGTAGCATTCATTAATCCACATGTAAAATTAACATAGATAGTTTACATAGCATGTTAGTGTCATTTAAAAGTTGCAAAAATAAGTTTATGCCCAATGTTTATGGTTTTAAGGAAATAACATGAAAATGTCAACATCCAAGTATTAAATTCTATGACAACAATAGCAAATGAATAATAAACTCTATCAACAAAAGGAGGATGAGATCCTGGAAAATTACATTTCAAGGTTTTTTCTTTGCTTACAGAAATCTCCACATCATACCCTTAATAAAGAATCACAAAAGCTACTTTTCTTAAGAGGGATCAATGAGAGTTGCACTAATGCCTTGGAATTGATGGAAGGAGGAGATGTCACCCAAGTTCCTTGGGAAGACATTAAGAAAGTATTCCAAAACTACTCTAGGGCAGCTTCAAAGAAAGGGAGAGCTTACCAATCCTCTATGGGTAAGTCATCTACCAGTGGAGTCTCAAAAATGGAGATCACATACTTGCTGGAAGACTTCAAGCAAGACATTATAAACAATCTAGCTACTCAGTTGGATACATTTCAGGCCAAGAAGAAACAATAGGAGGCAGAGGCAATGTTGGTAGAGTATTTCCCCCATTATAGATAGAAGAAGGACTGCAGATGCAAGATGGTAGCTAATATTGAAAGCAAGTAGACTGCACCCAAGTTCAAGCCAATCTAGATTGAAGAAGATCAAGTCTACTATGTTGCACAAAGGAATCCTTGGGCTCCAAGACAAATGCCACCAAATCCACTATCTTATGCTAGGCCATATTTTAATTCATATTCATCTGGTAACCAATGGTAGCCCCCATATCCATCCAACTATGGAGGATATCCGCCACAACCTTGGGGTAACCCTCCAAATGCTTGGTGCAATCATCAAATCTCTCCACCCCAATGGCAGCAACCTCAGGTGAATTGGCAACAATATCAAGGGCATTGGCAACCACCCCTAGAAAATTGGCAGCAAACAAACCAATGGAGGGGAGGACAACAATGGCCAACCCAGAAAACCAGTTACATGCAACCACCTTCTTAGCCCCAACAACCTACTATAATGCCTCCACCTGCTAATTCAAGCTCAAACCCGCATAAACCTACTCAGCTACCGACTCAGCCTACACCCAATCCAAATAACAAACCACAACAGTAACCTACATACTCTGTTGATTCAAATCAATTCCCTGCATATGTTGTGAGTTTAAGTGACATCCACTTGCATTCAGGAACTACTTTACCAACCCCTTCCAAGCCCATTATCACTGAGCTTCATGTGGAAGAGGAATAGGAACCTCTAGATGATCCCATTCAGCCAGGTGCACCTAAAAATCCTAAACCAGTCCCAGTCAAGCAGATTGATCAAGAACCACCATTTCCTCAAAGATTGGAAGTTGCCAAGAAGAAGGAAGAAAAAAAGGATACAACTTTTGACATCCTGGATCAATTGAAGCATATATGTTTCCACATCACTCTATTTCAGGCCATAAAGGATGTCCCAGTCTATGGTGAGGTAATCAAGGAAGCATGCCTCAAGAAGCCAAGTAGGAAGAAGAAAGACCCCACTATGGTTCATGTGGTGGGACAACTAGTTGACATCATGCTCAAAAAGTGACTATCCCTAAGTACAATGACCCAGGTAGTCTTGTGGTAGTAGTTGTTATAAACGGGATCCAAATTAAGAATACTTTGATTGATTTAGGGGTAGCGATAAATGTAATGACCAAGGACATCCTACAACAACTAAACGTTGCAAGCATGAGATCTACTCCTATTGTCCTGCAGCTTGCTAATAGTTGTATTGTTAAGCCTAATGGTATAGTGGAGGATCTTGTGGTAGTTTTAGACTCCTGGGAGTACCCAACAGACTTCATGATTCTTTCTCCTAAAGCTACACTAGGCAAGTATCCCATCATTCTTGGAAAACCATGGTTAGCAACTATAGATGCATATGTTGGATGTCGGTCAGGTGACATGACCATTTTAGATGGGAAGAGCACTAAAAAGTTTGTTCTTTATCCTCCTGCTAAGCCATCTCATGATGAGGATGATCATGTATGGCCACATGTTGGTGAAGAGGCCGAGGAGGTTAATTTTTTTTTGTAGCTTATGATGTTAGGTAGAAGCTCCTTCATGTAGCTTCAAGATGAGGATGAAGTTTTGGCTAACATCATTCAGAATTAAGTATTGGACACACTTGTAGGAAAGTAATACTTTTCTTTTCTAGATGGATTCAGTGGCTACAACCAGATTCAGATTGCACTAGAGGACCAGGAGAAGACCACATTTACTTGTGCATGGGGGAACTATGCCTATTCAGTACTCCTAGTTGGCTTGTGCAATGCACTTGCAACCTTTCAGCGAGCAGACATTAACATATTTTCAGATATCTCTCTTGACTACATGGAAATTTACATGGATGACTTTACCACTTATGGTGCTAATTTTAATCAAGCATTGGAAAATATCTGGAGAGTCCTACAAAGATGTGAAGACCAAAACTTGTTTTTAAATAGTGAAAAGTGCTTCATGATGATGTAGGAAGGTGTAGTCCTTGGCCACTACATCTCCCGCAAAGGAATTCAAGTAGATCCTACAAAGATTGAGGTGATCACAAATCTGCCCACACTTGCAAAACATAAGGATGTTAGGAGTTTCTTGGGCCATGCAGAATATTATAGGTGTTTCATCAAGGATTTCAGCAAAATAGCAGCACCATTGTATACTCTTCTCACTAAAGATGCTAAATTCTAGTGGAGTGAAGCTTGTGACAAGGCATTTTCTGACTTGAAGGTAGGTTTGACTCATGCTCCTATACTCAAAGGACCTAATTGGGAGCTTCCTTTCCACATCCATACTGATGCATCAAATTATGTCATAGGAGCGGTCTTAGGACAGAAAGAAGGAGCTATTGAAAATAATATTTATTTTGTCAGTCAAAATTTACAGGGAGCCGAATTCAATTATACAGTGACAAAGAAAGAAATGTTGGCAAGGATCTATGCCTTGAACAAATTTAGACATTACATAACAGGTTACCAAATCTTTGTGCATACTGATCATACATCCATTAGGTATCTCATGAATAAACCTCTGATCTCTAGTAGACTGACAAGATGGTTATTGTTGATGCGGGAGTTTGACATAACCATTGTGGATAAGCCAGGGAAGGCCAATGTTATTGCAGATTTTCTTTCAAGGATGACTACATGAGGGGATAATCAAGCCATAGATGACTCTTTTCCTGATGAGCATCTATTCTCTATCAATGTACAAACACCCTGGTATGTTGACATAACTAATTATCTAGTCACAGGTAGAGTTCCTCCTCACCTCTCTCCAAAAGAGAGAAGGGCACTCGTTGAAAAATATTTTCCTTTCTCATGGATTGCTAGATGTTTTTTTTATACTACACCAGACCATGTCATGAGGAGATGTGTGAGAGAAGATGAAACATATGACATTTTGCATGCATGCCACAATGAACCATGTGGAGGACATTTTCTAGCCAAGAGGACATCAATGAAGATTTTGAACACTAGATATTATTGTCCAACACTCCATAAGGATGCAGGAAGGTATACAAGAAAATATGACAGATGCCAAAGAATGGGCAGACCAACTAAATTTGATGAGATGCCACTTTATCCTCAAGTAGTAGTCACCCCCTTTGACAAGTGGGGATTGGATTTTGTAGGACCCATTGACCCTCCATCAAATGGTAAGTCTTATATCTTGGTATGCACTGATTATGTAACAAAGTGGGTAGAAGTTAAGGCCATGAAGCATGTAAGAGATAACAAAGTTGTAGAATTTCTTTATGAGGAGATTTTCACAAGGTATGGAGTTCCACGAGAGACAATGACTGGTCAAGGGGCTCAATTCACATCAACCCTTGTTGCAGCATGAGTCAATGAGTACAACATAAGGCACAAAAAGTATACTCCTTATCACCCCCAGGCTAATGGCCAAGTTGAGGTAACCAACAGAGAAATTGAAGCTATTCTAACCAAAATAGTAGCTTATCCACAAAAAGGATTGGGCAAATAGATTGCTAGAAGTTGTTTGGGCCTACAAAACTACCCGAAAAACAACTACAGGCTTCACTCCATTTGAGTTGCTTAATTGAAAGACAACCATGATGCCCATTGAATTTGAAAATAAGACTCCTAGGACTGCAATAGATTTGGGGATGTATATTTCTGAGGCACAAAGGAAGACTTAATAAAATAATATTGTATAATTATATTTTATTTCATGTTAAATGTGTTGTGCCGCAACTGCTACTAACTTATCTATCTTAATATATTAATCTATATATTATATGTCGAGGCATTTTTTTTTTCTTTTTTTTCTTTTTTGAATTTAAAAAATACGCCTCAAAAATGATATCTCGGCATATAATATATAGATTAATATATTAAGATAGATAAGCTAGTTATATTATTATATGAATAATAATATTTTAGCACATTTAATATAAAAATTTAATATAAGTTATGGTTAGGGGTCAAACATGGTTAGGTTCAAACTTTTATTATGGTTGAGGTTCAAGTTTATTTGGGGTTAGGGTAAAGGTTAAAATAGGGTTCAATTAGGGGATTTAAACCTTTGAGTTAGGGTTAGGGTTGAATTAGGGGAAATCTTTGAGTTAGTGTTAGGGTTAAACTATGGTTATCATTCAAATGACATTAGGGTTAGTGTTTAATTAGGGTTATTCTTAGGGTTAAATTTTAAATGAGGTTAGGGTTAGTCTTAAAATAGGATTATGATTTTATAAATGATAAGGGTTAGCATTCAAATAAATTTAGGATTTAGGGTTCAATTAAATTTACAATTAATGCTCAATTAGGGAAGGGTTTGGGTTAGGTTTAGGGTTAAGATAATGGTTAGGGTTAGGGTTATGATTATTGTTAGGGTTAAGATTTAGGGTTATGGTTAGGGTAAGGATTTACATCATGAATAGGGTTAGCGTTAGGTTTATGGTTTACAATTAGGGTAAGGATTATGGTGATGATCAAGGGTATATCATGTAGTTAGGGACAATGTTAGGTTTAGGGTGAGGGTGAGATTTTTGGGTAAGGTAAAGGCTAAGATTAGGATTAGGGTTATGGGTATATAATAGTTAGGGATGGTGTTAGGTTTTGGCTAGGCTTAGGGTTAGGATTATGGTTAGGATTAGGATTATGGTTAGAGTTAGGATTATATATATATGGAGGTATGAGTGATATATATGTAGTATTTATATTTTGAAAATAAATGAAATGATATTATGTTACATAAACCATAGCACTAATTATCAATCATATAATTAAAATCTATAAGAGATATAGTCATTTTTAAAGTATGTAAACATGTAAATATTTTAACCATCCATCATATACTTTAATACATTATAAATAATATAAATACTATCCATGACAATATCAATCTATGTTTGTATGAATTTATATAAATCTTTTATTCTCTATGTTTGTACATAAACCATAACATAAATAATCCATGTCATAAATGTAATTCAAAACTTGTATAACCATCTATAATGTATATAAAAAGCTTCTTCTGAACTATGCAACATATATTTGAATACATAAATACATAAGTATCAAAATTTATCATATTATAAGTAGTATCCATAAGTCATATAACCATTTTGAAAGCATATCAACTTAAATAAGATCTGTTGAAGCTAAAATAATATGTAGACTATTGAAATAAAACTTTATTGTAATGATGTAAATACATGACAAATTTTTCACTGATTAGATTTGTATTACGCCCTTTATTTTCAAAATGATCATGATATAGTTCTTTGAGAAACTTTGGAAATGCAGCTACTTTTGTATACACCTCTTTAACTTTTTTGCAACATCTTCCATTTGCAATATTTCTAGTTCATCAACATCTTCGATCATTAAGCTGGTTTTTTCAATTTGTTCGAGAATTTTGCTATAGTGCTCCAAAACAACTCTTTCACATTTGTCCATAATGGTTTCAACAACATTGTTTGAGTTTAAAGAGCCATGTGGGATTGAAACAATGATTTCTGATTCATTTTCTAAAACATCCATAGTATGAATTATTTGGTGTTCAAAGTGGAATTCAATAAAATTAAGGTTAGTATCTAGGAATGATAAGAATAAAACTATTCATAATATGTTTTCAATTTGACTGATTTAAAATAATTTCATAAAGTTATTGAATATGATGAAGATACTCATTCTTTTATAAGCGTCAAAGTGAATGTTCAATGGTAGCAATATAAAGTAATTCATCATCGAGCTTATTTATTTGCTCAAATATAATGGTTTAACAATATAATTTATTTAATTGAACATTTGTTTAACTGATAAATATTTTTTTAATTTTTAGTGAAATGATAAAATAATTGCAACAATCAATTTATGTAAATTTGTCTAAAACGTACATTGTATCATCATTTAGTCAAATATATCTATTTTATAGTTTGAAAATAATGAAATTATATAAACCATGTGAAATATAAGTTAATTTATAAAACATAAGACTAATAATGTATCATATAAATAAAATTCATAAGCCATATATAATCATTTATAAAGCATATAAACATGTTTAGTCTAACCATCCATCATTCACCTTAATACATTGTAAATAATATAAATAAATTGTCCATAACAATATAATCCATCATAAAGCATATGAACATATTTAATCCATAAAGTATATCATTGAGCTTAATAAGTAAATAAAATTTAACCATACATAAAGTATATAAAAATGTTTATACGAACCATCCATGATGTAGTTTAATAGAGAAATCAAAAAATCATGATCACCAATAACATAAATAACATCCATAAGTCATATAACCATGCACAATGTATATAAAATGTTCGTCTGAAATATACAGTATCTACAGTAATACATAGATTACGTAATTTGTAATATCTATATTTATTTAGGATTAATATTAATTTTCTATTATTTTTTCAAGTAGTTTATGAACTCATCACGTATAATATTGCAATCTCCTTGCTCATATTGTTCATCGTAGAACATTTCTCGTATGAATTTGGGAAATCCTCAAACCTTCAAAGAGGCCTTGTAAATGTTGTTGAAGAGTTCTTCTACTTGAATGATTTCAAAGTCTTCGATTGCTACTATGCTTGTGCTTACATCCTCTATTTCGTTTATTATTTGTGTAAGATGTCCATTCACTGATCTCATGAGTTTATTCATCTTTGTTTCAATAATCCCATTTGATCCAATAGACTCGGTACAATTTATGGGGGCATTAATTGAATTTTGAGTTTCTAAACTTTGAGAATCCATATTTTGTATAGAAATGGAATAGGTTAATACATGGAATACAATAATTCAATATAAGTAAATGGAATAAATCTTTTATTCTCTATGTACATAAACCATAACATTAATAATCCATGTCATAAATGTTATTCAAAACTCGTATAACCATCTATAATGTATATAAAAAGCTTATTCTGAACTATACAACATATATTTGAATACATAAATGCATAAGTATCATAATTTATCATATAATTAATATCCATAAAGGTTATAACTTTTAATTGTTGTTTTTTTGTTTAGTGGAGAGCTTCAAGTAATTAACTTATACCTATTATAGAAATTATGTTATTCTGTTAATTATTTCCATAATTTTTATTAATAAATTTATTTTCATACAATGCCCTACAAAGTTAAGAAAGTACAATGAGATGAATTTGTGTATAGAAGAGAAAATTGCATCAGTATATTAACAATATTTGTTACATCAAATAGTTTCTAGGGCATTTAGCCTGTTTTGCTCTGCCTTTCTTTTGGCCACTTGTTTTTCTTTCTTCATTTTTTCATATATGTCATACGCGAAGGGTGGCATAATTCTTAGTCCTTTCATAACTTTGACACGTGATATTGCCACAATGTGAGACTGCTTCTTTTAGTGGGGCCTATATCAATTGTAGCCTTTTGCAGTGTTAGTCCTTGTGATTTTTGTATTGTTAGAGCCCAAGCCAATCTCAAAGGTATTTTTTTTCTGGTACCCCTATCAATTGTTGGAATTGGAACACTTTGAGGGTGGTGATCATCAAATGGAATTCCATAGTAACTGTCAAAATCTACAAGTACATATGATGGTGGTTGAGGTGGTGCACTTCCAAGGGTATAGACAATACTTCGAATATATCCTAGTGCTCCATTGACAAGACCTGCTTCTATCCATAAGTTCAAAGTTAGCATCACCCTTGCATTGTTGTTGAGTAGTAATTCCATCTCCAACTCATCATTTCCATCTCTTTCTATAAAAGTAAGTGATGTTTTTACAACAATGCTTCGTGCAACAGGATTTGATAACAAATAGAGTTTTCTCTTGTTATGGCTATGCACATTATCATTTGTAGAGAATAAATGAATACTATCTTAGAACTCTTCATTTTCTATACTACTCATTTTGGTATTGGATCTAAACATAAGTAAAATCCAATCTTCTATTGTAGGGTTTGCATCTCTTATGTTTGATAGAAGAAGACGAAACCTATCTTGCTCAATGTCTTGTCCATCTTGTCTGAAAATGTGATCTAAAGTGACTATTATTTGAAATTGTTCCCAAAGTAGCTTTGCACGCCTTGTACTATTGTATGGGGGTTTATCATTTACTGGAGGAAATTGTGCCAAATCTCCAACCAATATCATAGAGACAACTATTTGAAAGAAACATGTTATAAAATTAGTATTTTAATAATGATGAAAGTGTGATCGATCCTAGAATATTCATAAATTCAAGAATGGTAAGCATACCTCCAAAAAATTTGTGGCTTCTTACGGGAAATGCTTATCGTAGACAAGATTCTATGTTTTCCAGTAACCTCTCTCCTAGAAAGCTCATTTCATCTATCAATATATATTTAATGTGAGAGATCTCCTGGAAACTTGTGAGTCTTGTTCCCTATAATTCACTGAAATATTTTTTAGGTATTCTCATCTTAGAATGAATTGTTGACGCTCCAATGTTGAATGCTCCAACTCCAAATGGTACAAGTAGAAGTAAAGGATAGCGTTATGGAGATGTTGCATTTTCCAATGCCTGATTGATAGCACCAATTAAATATGACTTACCTGTTCCTATTGTGCCTTCTATTATCATATACAAGGGGGATGCATAATGATATGTATGATAGTGGGAGATTATAATATTTTTTTCTTTGTTTTTTTTTTCACTAAGGTTTCTGTAATCCACACATTGAGGTATGTCATCATAAATCAGGTAACTTGTATTTCTCATAGTGGTAATGAAATTTGTAGCTAAATTTGTGTATTCTACTCCCTGAAATTCATGACACCAATCTATTTGTCGATCTATATATCTTCTTCCCAACATATCTATTTCTGAAACTTGGAAAATCTGTCGATGATGAAACCTAGATAGAATTTCCCATTCATTTTTTGTGGTAGTACCTAGAGCATCATTTTTGTATTTAGATTCAGAATCTATATCATTTTTCAGTATTTTCAGCAACCCCTCTTCTTTCTAGGTGCCATGGAATGTAATTGAAGTTATCCCATGTTGCGATTATTGATTCATCATTGTCACCAATATATGTTTGTATTTCATCAAAAGGCTTGTACAACAATAGTTTTGAAGTGCAAAAATTGATCCACTTGTCTAAGTCAAGTGCAAGAATTGTTAGAAACCTAGGTAATACTCTTACAATAGCTCCTTTTTTTCTTGGACTCCATAAGTTCTGACCTTTTCTTCTATGGTTATAAAACCATGATTTTGCAGCATCGATAAGGCAAATGGATTCCATAAATAGGGGCATGTTCCTATATTCATCAATGAAGGATATGTTATGTTGCTCATTCTCATCATTCGTATTTAAGTTGACACATTTGAACACTTACTTTGAAATATTTAAATTCACAAATATTCTACTGCTCTCTACCAATGGGAGTTCCAATAGCATGTGGCTTATTTCTTGGGCTCCAATATCTCTTTCTATCAGTGTTTCAATGAGAAGCCTTTTGTAAGCTTTTGTTTTAAATCATCAGGATCTTGTAGATTTTCAAGCAACAATAACATTTGGTGGTAGGTTTCAGAGCTTCTTTCTGCCTTCACTGCATACGTTGCAACATATTTTACTACAACATGCTTTGACATAACAGGTTGCCAATCAATATAACAATTGTATGAATTAACTCTATCATCATTTTTGAATGCGTCAAATTTCATCTCACCACTCTCTAAATCTTTATATATTCTAGATTCTTGATTTTGAGGCCACGATGCATTATACCTATATGTTTTGCAAAGGTATTTTTTTGTTAAATCGAGCAATATATTAAAGGAAGAAAATATTTACATAGAAATTGGAAGAAAATGATAATGGATAATTTACCTACAAACTAATTTTCCTCTTTTTTTCTGTAGACATGCACCCTCTTTGCACATTGTGTGTCTTTGTACAGTGTTCAAAATTTCTTCGTAGCCTTCCCAGAAATCAGTTTCTACCAATTGTCTTGTGTTTTCAAAGATGGGTGCAGACAAAAATTTTGGCATGCCTTCTTGGTAAGGTCATTTTAGTTAATCTCTTTTGTCAAATTTGATAAATTGTCTATATTTAAGAGAATATTTGTTTTTGTAAAAATCTTTAATTATACCTTAATGTTGCAGTGGTGTGCATTTTCACGTGGGTTGCAAGCATGAACTAAATCATGGAGATATTCTGTAACTTTTCTCATTTGATATTCATTATTCCAATCAATTGTATCCATATTTGGTGCTCCATGTAACCATATAAAACCATGTACATGTGCGGATCCTCTACGTTGCCACTTGTATTGACACCAGTAGTCCTTAACATTCATACCCTTCTGAAGGATCTCTTTTCTAAAAATAGTGTGGCGTAAGTGGATGTATTGGGAAACGATGTGTGGGTTATCGATTACATTTTGTTTCTGCCAAATTTGTGCTTCTTGTGGATTGGTTGGTTGTGTCCCGGGCATCAATGCATGCAAATCTAGCCCATACAAGTCAGTTGTGCTCAAGGTGAAGAAGATTGTAGGTGTTCCAATTTGGTGAAGTATGTATGTTAGTTCTGCTCGACACTTGGTCCAGTAGGATCTTGTTCCCCTTAAAGTGGTACCAAATCGCATTAATTTATCTACTAGGTTGGATTGCAGCATATTCTCCATATGTTCACACAATTCATGTATGGTCATTGGGATTTCAAGTAGACTTCTTTTAACACAAATTGTTGTGGAGGTATGTGTCTGATGCCTCATGATCATATTCATCATATAAAAGTGAAACCTTGGATGTTTTCCAAATCTATTGTCTCTGTATCGAAAGAGGTGCTTCAAAAACTCATGTAGATGAACCCTTCTTAAACGTGGTTCCAACCAATCACATTTTCCATCAACAAATAAAGATGGGAATGCCATGTCAAGAAAACCTGGTGTAGTATATTCATTTATGGGAGACGCACCAATTGCCGGCCAATCAATCATTGTTGTTGGGTTTATATGAGGATTGTTTACCCATGCATGAATCAACTCCATTTCTTTATGTGCATTTGGTAGTTTAGATTCCATTGATGTTGTGTGCTCAATTATGTTTCCATCATCTATCTCCATAAGGGGGCCCACCAAAACAATTTCATTTATGTCAAAGTCGAACTCCATATGGATAGTTCTCAAATCATTAAATATATTGTGATCTCAATTGTCTTCTATATTGTCAAGAGCATTTTCATCGATAATGACATTGGGGTAAAAATTGCCAAGCTATATTTTGTATTGTAGTACTTTGTACACATGGGCCTTGTTTATTATAAAATTATAGTTTGTTATGCGTTGATCCTTCTCTGAATTATAATTAGTGGAATATCTTTAAGTAAATGTGGCAATTTCTTTGCTACATTTTCAATATTTTGAGGAAGGCCTATTGTGTGCCCTCTGTATTTGAACTGGCCACTAGTTGCATGTGTGACTTGCAAAATTGGGTTGACACGTGCAATTAACATTTCTTCAACTTGAGTAAGGTTTGCTAGTTCTATTGGTTGTGGACCAGGATCCATGTTATTTTCAAGTGAAAATTTGTGGTTTCCTTTTTCTAGTCTACACCTATTACAAACAGGTCCCTGAGAAATGCAGTAGACATTTGTTCCAATGTAACTTTCCTGGAAAATATAACACTTACTTGGTGATGCCAACCTATCTAATCTATTACAGAACACCATTTGAAATATCATAAAATCCTTCTCCAAAGATCCATTTGCATTCATTTCATCATTTTGATTTCGATTCTCAGGTGTTTCTGCAACAAAATCTACTGACCTAGAGTCTTCTTCTTCTATGTTCCTTAGGCCAGCTTCTTCGTTCACATTAGTTTCAACATTTTCATCATGTCTTATTTCTTTTGTGCGATCCACATTTGTTTCATCTCTATTTTGAATTTCTAATTGTTCTATTGTTACTTTTTCCCTTCTTCTAGCATATCTTTCTCTATCAGCTTCATTACATCTTCTTTTTTGTTCTTCCAATTGAGCATCTGACATTGGTTCTCATTTTTGACTTCGATATTCTCTCTGATACTCTCCTTGATGTTGTCTTCTTTGTTCCTTTGATTCAAATGTTATTCTCGATTGCACCATGGCTAAAAAAGATAATATATTTAAATAAAATTACTTTATATATTTAAGAATATTCAAAGAGAAAAATCAAAATAGAATATAATTTTGACCTCCTCTACCAACAAATTTAAAGTTTAAAAATGAATCTTAAACTTGGTTTGTTTATTATGTACCACTTTTCATCATCAAAATCTCTCAAATCTTGAAATGAGAGCATATGATGGTACATAATTTGTTAAAATTTCTCATGTTGGTGGCAAACCGCACAACTAACAAAGAAAACATAATGTTTATGATACTATATAAGAAAATTACTTAATTTTTTTAATAAAATAGTAGATCAACTACTAAATTTAATCAAGTTTAAACTAAAAATATATATAGATACATACATATATTATATAATAAATGAAATTTTTTATGTAAAATAAATAGTCTATTTTACATTTTAAAATCAAAGTTAAATTAAAAACAAACAAAAAAAACAAAAAAAACCAATTAACTAACATGAATGTACTCCAAATTCTAATTATAACTTTAAAATTAGTATTGAAATTAGAATTCTAATTCTAATTCTAACTTTAAAAAAATTAAAATTGAAATTGTAAGTTAACTAACCAGTTCCAGATAATAGAATAGAAGTTTGATGATGTGGTAGAGGTTACTAACTAAACCACCTCTATATAAAGGTGGATAAATGCCAGTATCAATCAGAGGGCTTGCTATGTTTGTGGGATCACTTGGATAAAGACTGAGGCAGAAAGAAGAGCAAATGTTAGAGTGTTATTAGGCGCTGCCTCGGTCTTTGGACAACCTCTTCTAAATTGGAAATGACATTTCTTACATTTTAATAGGAAACAAGTTGGACAGTTTTCAGGAAGACAAATTTGTAGTAGAAAAGGGTGTCTACGTATAGAATTTAATAACCCTTTAGATTGATCGATGCACATATCATACTTATGTTCTATTACTTCTGGCTGTAGTGTTTTTCATTCTATGCAGAGGACGTAATTGTTTGATCTCTTTTTCAGACAGGAATAGAAGTGAGATTATGTAAGGGCATATCACACATAAGAAGAAATTTACAGTTTTGCCAATCCTTTCAGATTTTATTTATGCGTACCTTGGATATGAAAGGATACAATTTTGGCAGTCATACAATATACAAGAACACCACTCTCTTTTCATTGATACAAAATACAAACTCAAAGATCAGAAACCAATTATGAATTGCACAGAACACCACTCTCTTTTCATTGATGAAAGGAGAACAAAGATATGTAAGGATACAATTTTGACACGGTCATACATTATTCGAATCCTCTTTTAAGAGCTACCTGCTAAGGCTAAAATTGAATATCTACCATTCAATCTGATTACTGATAAAATCTAACTAAAAAAGTCTCTCACTCTCTAAAACAGGAAAAGCACCACTATTTAAAGCAAAAACTCTTCTCTAGCACGCAAAAATACCCCGAAGAAAACTCCCCAAATCTGCCCATATTTGTTGCATGACAACCAATCTGTATCTTTGGCTCACTTTTTCTTACCTCTATTCCCGCTTCCGCGTATAAAAATAACTTCATTGGGTGCATGTCTTCCAGTTCCATCACTACGGGTTTGTTGTAGTTCTTTGTTTGTTTTCACGGCATGAAAATAAATAAAGCTTCTGCTTTTACTTTTACTCCCTATAGCTTACATGGTTCCTTATGCTTTCTTTTATTTAAAATGAAACTCGCTTTAACACTTAATCTCCCATGGGTTTATAAAAGAATATATCTCTTTAAAATAAAATCACTTTTTACTATCGGGCCCCACCTTCATTTCCATACCTCACTTTAATCTTTTAAAGATTTTAAATAGATAGAAAGATTAAATGAAAACTTTTAAAACATCACATGAAATCTTAAATGAGGTTACTGGGCCCTTCCTCTACCACGTGGTGCATTAGCACTGATTTGAAAACAAATTTTCTGCCTTCACTTTTTTGGAGTGCCCCCTACCTCCACGTGGAGCCCTACTGATCATTCTTAGTGGTTGCGGTTAAAGAGCTCGAATTGATCTACATCAAACTAAAAGTGGCGCTTTGGTCTTGCTACTACACTGAATTTAGGATTATTTTTGGTTTTGAGGGCTCCACCTCTTCTTGAAAGATCTACGTACCATTATACATTGACCTGTACCTTATTTTCTTAATGTTATGCCTCTTATATTTCTTGTGTGTTAGAGATTATAGACTGTTGTGTTGGATTTTTCCATGATGACGCCTTCAATGAAACCTATGTCCATTTATTTGGGGTGGCATTTGATTGAAATGAATTGAGTTTGTGAAGTTTGGCCACTTGTAAGGCTCGGGCCATTCTTTGGAGAGCTGTGCATTAACACTATACCTACGCCTCACCTTTAATAAGATTTAATAAAATTTTAAATGAGAACATTTAAAGTTCATGTGAGTCTTAGAAAACAAACTATCATACTCTCTCTGGCAGGCCCCATATTCAACGTGGCACAATTGCGCACATCTAAAGCTCTTACATTTCGTCTCCCTTCTCCCTGGTCCTCCAACCACCCACGTGGCATAGCTGCACTTATTCTGAACTCTGCCAACTTCTGACAAAAACCCAGAGTGCGCTATTGGGTGTGGAGGATGCTAACATGGCTAGGATTAGCCAATAATAGCGATGGCACTAACTGTGGTGATAAAGTCTTAGGGGATGGACCAGGAGTCTCATATTGATTGTTTTGTGCTCCTTTGATGGCTGTGTTGAACGCTGAATCAGGATTATAATGTTGCGCATGATTTGAATGAGGCTACATCATTATTCTAGCTTTAAAGTCTTCATTTCTAAAGCTTCCTTTTATTACCGACTTCCAATCTTGTGCTGGTGTCAAGTTCTCAAAATATTTTGCTAATAGCTGGGAGGATGCTGGCAAGAGCTGTTGAGTCTGGCCTTACACTTGCAATTTGCATTTACTTAAATAGTAGTATGGCTTTATCAAAAAGCCCATTCTGTGCATATCACATAATCATTGCAGTCCTTCAGACAACATTAAGAGGTTGATCGAATAAAGACATGCAAAATAGTTTTACAACAGTAGTCTTTAAAAATTGCAATGTGAGTGTTATGTCCCGAAGAATTATAGTAACAACATCGCATTACCTAGGGCCATACTATATAACCTTCTACCACTTGGAGGCGCTTTCTCTAGATCTAGAGTCTTGGCTCAACAGATCAAAATTTTACATTTGATTTATGTATAAAGGGTGCAATTTACGCTGGCTTCTTCATTAGAGGTGACAGACCATATCAGATTTCAGGTTTAGATGATCATACAACAAAAGTGCTTTGTATAAACTCAAAACTTCTATAACCACAATCTATCGAGAACCCAATGGCATGACATCAAACATCAACCTAGAGATATGCATGCCAAAACCTGTTTACAAAACACTAACCCAATGTACAAATGATTAGAAGGAGAAGAGACAAAGCATGTCACTTTCTGCTAAGAAAATTAGGTCCCTTAACATAGCAGTCGGGAGATTTGCGACAGAAGCTTGCTTTCGACTTGGATAAATTGCCAATTTATAAAACATTTGAAAGGCTAGAGTAATGACTCACCAGAATACTGATATAGGAATTTTTGGCAATGACTCTCCCATTCAAGTTTTAATACCTAATCTGGACGAAGGCCTCTGGTTGAGATTCCAAATTTCATCATTCAAATCACGAAGGTAACTGCCTAAGGCGAAAGGGTTTCCTATAGTACTTTATCAAGTTGAAGGGGATTTTAAATTGGATACAGTACACCATCCTCGATTAGTCTTGAAAACAAACCTTCCTAAACCTCACTCTTGGAGCTGTAATAAATTTTTCTATTTACACTCTTATAGATCATTGATGGCAGAAGAACAATTCAATGTGTCTTTGAATATTTTTGAGACCTCTAGAATGTGATTTTATCAGTCCCTTTTAGCGTATTTATAAGAATGTCTGGCCGAAATCAAAAGCTTGTAATTAAGAATGTCTGTTATATCCTAAATTGTGTGTCTTTCATCTCTATCTTTTAACAAATGTAATACATTTTGTCTAGTTTTATTTATACGAAAGTGGTATTTATGGTTTTTTTCCTTGGTTTGTTTCCAATTATTAATGTAATCCTATATAAACAATATTTGCATATTATTACTAAGCTAAAGAAACTCTCTGCTAAAAACTCCTTAACTAATTCCACTTCGGATTATGAATCATTCGACCAGAATTGCTTGTACTCAATGGATAATGTTTAGTATCCATTCTCTTGACGTGCTATCTTATTTAATGTCTAAGTATGTTGCTTTCTTTTTCATGTGTGCATGTTGAAGGAGATAGGCACAAAATAAAGCAGAAAGATGAGCACACAAAGACTTACTAATTTATCGAGAGTGACTTGCTAATGTATGGGGGCGTGACCTTCTTCGTTGTATTCATACTGTACGACATAAAGGTGGCATACTGTAGAGGAGCATGGTGGCTTCCCAGCAAATATCTGGTAATATATGATTTGATTTTACAGTTGGTTGCAGCGGCAGAAATGAAGAATGTGAGCATTTCAGGCGCAAACCAAGTCCCACAAGAGCAACTGGAAAAATTGTTGGTGAAGCAATTATCGATAGATTCTGCAAGACTGAAAAACGAAAAAATACTTGTACGACCCAGAACGCACAGAATAAATACTCAGTTGGGCTCTAAATAAAAAAATGAAAAATGACAAAGAAAACAATGCTCTGTTTCACAATTTCAAGAACGCACAGTTGACATATACAAAAAGAAAGAATAGTGTGCATCAACGGGGCCATAGATGATGATACTGCGTCTGTGGCAGTAGGCCAATTACTATTCCTAGAGTCAGAAAATCCAGACGAACTTCTCAATCTATACCTAAATGATGAATGCGTTTAGAGTCCATTTCAAACTAATATTTTTACTCATCATCAACTGACGACAATGATCTAATGAGTAAATTTGACAATACAATCGTCTAGGATCTCCCTGCCAGATTTTCAAGCCATGCGAAATTGAAGTTCGGAAGATTTGATTGTGGCTAAACATGCAAGCATACAAATAGACATGCATGCAAAATATATAGAAGCATAAATTCGATTTCATACATCTATATATCATTCTGAAAGCATACATGCCAAGAGATCACAATTGCAGAATATGAACAGATATTGAGGGTCGTTACTGACCGAGGATATCGTCCTGCTGCTGCAAGACACGGCTCTTAGCTAATTGATCGACAGCTACGATCCACACTACGAAACAAAACAAAATGCAATCTTCATATTCCAAATGCGATTAAGTGACTAATGCAGTTACAGCAGATAGTATATTTCACACCTGAAAATGATCAATGTTCCTTGTAACTGTATGCTCACGATAGAGAGATGATTGCAAATAAAAGGGTAGGTCCGATTCATAATGGATCGATGCATGAAGAAATCACATAGATGTAGTCCGAGTACTCGAAGGGTTAAGAACTTGATTCATTCCGAAAAATCATTAGATGGAGAAATGCTAAAGCATGTGTGAGCAGCGCAACTCGGATAGATCGATAGGGGTCTGTTTAAGCAAAGTTGGTAATAATTCTAGTGACTCAAGGCTAGCGACTATATTATAAGGAAAGGAAAATAATGTTTCTAACTAAAAATGAAGCTATCTATATTGATTGAAATAAGACAAAATGGTCTGACGAATACCTGAGACTATTTCCTTCAGATCTTCAGCGTATATTTCCTCCCAGTTATTCTTTCCTCTTCCTCCTCCTTTGAAAATGCAGAGTTCCCCAGCGATTTTCAGCTCCTCCTTTCACCTCCCAAATCTGACTATAAAAACTCTCCCATCGGCAGATCCTTCCACTTCCATCGGTTACAATTCTATGCATGGCAGCCATTGCCCACTACTCAGGATGGAAGGCGACGTGGTGATAGAGCGACTCCCTCTTCCAACGCCAGCGTCTGCCTCTTTCACTTCCAACTTCTCTGTATCCTCCATTTCCATCTTGACCGCCAGAGTGCATGTCAACATATTTCCAACAATTTCGAATGTACACGGATTTTGGCTGTGGCTGTACGTGATGCCACTCTAGATACGCCTCTCGGCATAATAAAACTAGCATACATATATTAAATATTAATATATATAAAATAAGCCGAAAGTTATCTTGTTTGAGGCCCATATTTTTCATCATTAAGGGTATTTTTTTATTTAATTTCATAATGTGATGTAATTTATTTATTTTTAATAATAATTCACTTGCAATTGTATAATTTTTTCCTTAAGTTCCAATAATAATATCTATGTTTAAGTTCGGATCTTTCCAATGTGATACACATGGATGTAAAATGAGGTAAGTTGTTTTACCTTCGATATTTTACAAGCTCCTACATAATTAGTAGCATTATCTTTATTAAATTTAAGTAATGTGTTACACTCCTATCTTGCAAACTCTAAAACAAAGACCACAAGTGAAACATCTGACATATTATGAACTTAACTACTATTTGGAAGAATGTTGTGAACACTATGGTGGAAATAGAAATGCTAACTCAGAAAGTGGACATCTAAATCTTTACTGTATAAATTGATACGACCATTACTCTAAATGTTCAAGCAAATCCAAAATTCTAAAATAAGTGTTTTAAACTCTAGATGTGAAACTTAAAATATTTTTTTGATAGGTTAATTGTGGGTACTATAGGGTCCACACCAAATATAAGAAAAGCTTAATACATATGGGCATAAAAACTGAAATAAGTCAGGATGATTATTACATAATATCTGCACAAAAAAACACCCCACTATATTGAGATAGAAAGGAATACATACAAAAATAAGTAATCACTCCCACCTTTTAACAATATGATAGTTCCAGTACCAAACTAACATCCTTGTTTTTTACCACCTTAATCCCTTGCTCCAAAGACTCATACCTCAGGTCTCCAATTACACCATATTTAGAGATGGCAAGGAGAATAAAAAGGCTAGAAATTTGCAGATATCTAGCATGTGGAATTCCTCAAAGGTTATCAACATACATAGCTAAATCTTAGCTACATAAGGCCAAATACTCACGCCTTTTGGAGATCAAATGAGTAGAATGCTTAAGGGTTTCCAAATCGTCAGTTTGCACCAATTGCATTGTCTCCCCCTTGGATCATGTAACCCCTTATCAGAGGTTTTGCAACTACAAATACATCCTCTGAAGGAATGATTCAGTTGAGGATTCATTCATTGGAATTAGGACTTGATCTTTATGGATTCGAGTTTTCTCTTTTGGCTTCATTATATTCCAAGAAGAAAATAAGATTCAAAATAAAATATATTAGATTTATAGTAGAAATCTGAAAAACCCTAGATGAGTTGAATCTTTCCAAAAAAAATGTTGTTGATAGTTTATATATATTAATTATATATTGAGTTAGTTGGAGTTATTTTTAAGATTTACAATCATTCAAAAACAATTTGAACAATGAAACCTTTTTTTTCTTATGCCTGAAATGTAATCAATCCGTCCATTCAATTTATGCTTGCTTAAAGTCAAATATGGCCTAAACAAACTTGATCTCCAAAGCATAAGTGTTGTCTAGGTAAAGCGAAAATGAACTTGTTAAAGAAATGAATTGATCAACCTCCCCATATAATTTTGAAGAAAGAAAATATTGGGGCGCAAGACAAATTTTCACTATCTAGAGATGGGATTGGTTTTAAAGTAACAATGATCTTTATACCATCTTTTCTTTATTTCAATATATTAAATTTCATATTTTGGTTGTCTTTTTTGACAGGCATGGTTAATTTGAAATTGCAGACATGAATGGGACATCTTAGTTGTTATCAGATAACAGTGTGGAAACACATACCGTCAAGTGTAATGTCTTGTTCCATATCGAATTGGCAAGCTCCGACCTCCATTTCCATCCATCGCCACTGTGGGAAGAGGAACTCCCGCAGAAAATTACAGTCCCCAACAATGTCGCAGAAAGAAGTAGTGCTAACATAGTGTGACTTGGCCTGGTGAAGGATTGAGGAACCTCATTCTAAAACATAACAATGGATTAGGATTCTTTTCTGATACAAAATTAATTGCATGAAATTCAAATCACTTTCAGGAACGCAAGAATTTTAGTTGTACAAAAGAGATAGTTCAATAATATTATGATAATATTTTTTTATTATAACAGTATAGTTTTAAATTTTATTGTTTAGGTTGTTCGATTATACTATCTTTCATTGGACCCCCTATTTAGACTGCACCACATAGTGTTGTATATTGCATGAACACATTCACTTTTTTTTTAAATGAACATCATAACAAATCCTAATCCTATAAAAGTAATTTTAAATCTATTTTGGCATCCATCATTCCAAAAAATAGCAATGAGGAAAGAGAAAAGAGTCACAAAAGAGTAGAGCAACAAAAAATATAGCAAAAAGCTACAATCACCATAGATTCCACCTACTTATTGTTTCTTCTAAAACATTTTTCTAGGCTTTTATTTCTTCTTCCTACATATAGAATCTAATTAGCCCTCTACCTTAATGAAAATCTTTCTAAGGTAATAAAGTTCTCTTCTTTTGGTTCATGCATGCAATTCCTTTTATCTTAATTTATGCTAATATAAAAGGCAATTGTATGTGGATTAATTACTATGTGAATAAACTCATAAAATCACAAAATATTTCTAGCTAGAAATGCAACTTCAAGCATGGACAAATGAGCAGGCATACCTCTGCAATCTAAAATTTTGCCTCTCATAATCGTCGATGCTTTCCTTTATTCCACCTTTTGTAACATCAACATAAAACAATATCGGCTTCACAGAATCAGCAATAAACTGAAGCACATAAATTTTGTTCTTAAAACAATAAAAGAGAGATTATTCTATTCATTAACGAGAATGGGGGCATGAACGATTTTGCAATGGTAGCGACATAGAAAACTCAAAAAATCACACATTAATATTTCTAGCTAGAAATGCAACTTCAACAGGGAAAAATGAACATGCATACCTTTGCAATATGAAATTCTATATATCAAAGGAAAGCAAATATTTTTTCTGGTTTGTGTATTATATAGGGATGCACACTGTAGTGACTCCATATAAAATAAAAAATATCAGCTTTAAAACTAAAATTAATACTAAAAATAAAAGTTTTCAAACAACTTTAAAAACAAAGCAAAAGTTTCTTGCATCTCCATTGCTAAACAACGATATATATTGATTTCAATATATATATATAATACTGTATTTATTTAATTTTTTTATTAGATATTCAAGATAATCTTGTTAAGATGGTGGAATGATGGAACGGGTCTGTTCCTGCGTGGGTCGAGCTAGGGCACCCGTGCCCTAGCTCGTGACTGCTTTTCTCTGGTTCTGCGCAGTCTGGGGTGGGTGTTTTTGCATTCTATCGGGGGTGGGCTTTTAGTTTATGTGGTGCGGCTAGCTGTTTGGGGTGAACATCTAGCTCGTGCTCCAAGTTTTGGGGTTTTTTTGGCGCGATCTGGGCCGAGCTTCTGTGCGTTTGTGTGCTTGGATTCGCTCGTGGCTGGGCACTGTGTTTGTTTGGAGTGGATCTCATTGTGTGAGGAGTTGGGAAGGAGCCCGTGGCTAGTTCCTTCTAGTCTTGCTTTTCTCTCTCCCTGTCTGGTGCGGATTTGGTAGGGTTCGTGTGGTGGGTTTTGCTAAGATCAGGCAGAGGGTGTGGAGGGGGTTTCATTCCCTCATTTCCTTTTGGGGCTGGTCTATTGGCCTAGGGCTCGATGGCCTTTTCTATGGGGGAGGCTTCTGGGCTTACCCCTGATTTGAATTTTCGTGCAACAATTAGCTCGATGCACCCAAAGGATGGGATGTCGACATTTAATAACAAGTTATTTGCAATGGATTCTGGGGTGGACGGTGCGGGATTGCCCTCTGGTTCACAGATCATGAAGGTTAATGGCTGTCTAGAGTGGTGCAAGGTGAGACCGAAATTTGTTGTTCCGCCTGAAATGATTACGGAAGATATTGATTACTATTCAAATCATTCCTTATATTGCAAATTTTTGGGGATGAGGGTGTCGCTTCAGTTTTTGGAGCATTGGGCTCAGAGAACTTGGGAGCCAGTGGGAGAAATGGAGATAATGTTGTTGGCTAACAATTACTCCATGGTTACTTTTAACTGTATAGCTGATCGTAACAGAGTGTTTGAGGGAGGACCTTATTTTCATAATAAGGTGGGGTTGTTTATCAAGCCGTGGCATGCAGGGTTCAACCCTGCTGAGGAGCTTCCAAATCGCGTCCCGGTGTGGGTTCGGTTACCTCGTCTCCCAGTGGAATGTTGTCAAGAGGATGTGCTGCTCTTGCTAGCCTCGCTGCTTGGAAAACCAGTTGGAGCTTCGTCTCAGACCTTGGGTAAAAAGGTAATGACTTTTGCACGAATTTGTGTTGAAATTGATCTAAGTAGGCCTTTGCCTGATGCAATAGATATGTGTGCGGGTTCTTATTCTTGGGTGCAGCAATTGGACTACGAGACCCTTCCATTCCGCTGCAGGCTCTGTTGTGAATATGGCCATTTGCTGAGGAAATCTCCAAGATATAAGGCAGTGGATCCCCTGCCTTCATAGACTTCTCGGGATCTTCCTGGGGTAGATAAGGGGAAGGGCAATGGTCCTACTGTGGAGGTAGATACTGATGGCTTTGTTCCTGTCAAAGCCTGGAGTAGGAACAAGGGGCAAAAGAGACCCTTCATGGAAAGGCAAGAAGAGGACACTTTTAATAGGTTTGAGGTTTTGGACGACCTCAGTCAACAGGAAGTAAATCCAGGCTTAGTGAACTTGGAGCAGGGGACTGAGGGGTTTGCTCAGGAGGGACCTGCTCTTGACTCTTCTATGGAGCCACAAGATGATTATGGTGTGCTCATGGAGGCTGCTATGCCGACAGAGGGCCTAGAGATTCCGGCTTCTTTGGCAGTTATTCCAACTGTGGGTGAGGATTCTTCTCCTGGGCGAAGTGCAGATCTGGATTCTGCTAAGAAGCCTAAGCCTCCAAAATTAGGCATTTTGCAAAAAGATATTAAGAAAGGTGGGGCAGAGAAATTTGCTAAACCTGGTAGAAAGAAGGATGTGGAAAAGATCAAATTGACAGGCGAGAACTTGGTTGAGTCAGGGTCAGTAAAGACTCTGGATTCTCACTTTTCGAACCCCTTGAAATGATTGTTCTTTCATGGAATGTAAGGGGCTTGAACAGCGGCCCTCGATAAAAAGCGGTTCATGATTTAGTTAGGAAACATGGTTCTGACATGTTTTTTCTTCAAGAGACTAAGTTATCTGTTGAGAGTATGCTTGACTTGGCACCTAGGATATGGAGGTGTGGTGAGTGTCAATGTATTGGTGCTCATGGATCTTCTGGGGGTGTGTCCTATTTTTGGAATCCTCAGAAAATTCGACCTCTTTGGTGGGTGTCTTCCAAATCCTCTATGTCCATGATTGCTTCTAGTTTTGAGACGGGGAAGGTCATTCTCTTTTCTAATATCTATGCTCCTACTGATATCCGGGGTAAGCAAGTTATGTGGTCCCATATCATGTTAGTCCGCTCTATGGCTCCTTTCCATCCATGGATTATGGCCGAAGACTTCAATGCTATTTGCGAGCTGGCTGAGAAGCGGGGTGGTACTGGGAGGCTGGAGCCCTCTGCTTTGTTGCTGCGTGATAGCATCAACTCTTTGAATCTTGTAGATATCAAGCCTAGTACTAGGCAGTTTACATGGAACAACCGTCGAGCTGGGGATGATTGCATCACAGAAATATTGGATCGCTTCCTGGTGTCCTGCTATTGGGTTGGGGGGATGTGGTCTTCCCGCTTTGAGATCTTGGATTGGAGAGGTTCTGATCATTGGCCTATCAAGCTTGTCATTGATTCAACTTGTGTGTCGCGTACGCCTTCTTTTAGGTTCCAGCTCATGTGGTTGCATGATCCTTCTCTAAAGGATTATGTGGCCGAATGGTGGAGGAGTGGTAGACCTGCTTATGGGACAGCGATGTATATTTTTTCCAAGCTTCTTCAATATGTTAAGTACCAGCTTAAGCGCTGGAACTCTCAGTGTTTTGGGAATGTCTTCCATGAAAAAGCGGTGGCTCAGGAAGAGTTGGATAGGATCACAAGGAGGTTAAGGGAGGATGGGGTGACAACTGAGCTTCTTCAGGCTGAAGTGCAAGCTGTGAGAACCTTGGAGGAATGGGAGCTGAGGGAGGAAATATATTGGAAACAGAAGGCTCGGATAGAGTGGCTGCAGGAAGGGTATAAAAATACTTCTTTTTTCTTCAATTCGGTGAAAGCTAGGAGACATGGGAATTCTATCTCTGGTCTTGTGAATGATGGGGGAGAACATCTATCTTCCTTCCCTGAAATTTCTAATGAGGTGAGACAATATTTTGCTTCTCTATTTAGGGAGGACTCGCAAGGGGGGTCTCCTGAGGAGGCTCAGGTTCTTTCTTGTATTCCTCAACTAGTGTCTAGGGAGTTGAACCATCAGCTTATGAGTGATATCACTCTGGAAGAACTTGAAGGAACTATTTTCCAGATGAAGAAGGGGAAGGCACCAGGTCCTGATGGCTTCCCGATCGAGTTTTTCCAAGAATTTTGGGATATAATCAAATTTTATCTCCTAGAGGTTGTGCAAGAATCTCAAAGGAACAAGCAGATGCTAAGGGCCTTAAATTCTACTTTCCTTGCTCTTATTCCCAAGTGTGAGGGGGCGGATAGGTTAAGCCAATTTCGTCCCATTTCTCTCTGCAATGTCATCTATAAAATCATCTCTAAGGTAATTGCTGACAGGTTGAAAAAGGGTCTTGAGGAGTTGATTTCCGAAGAACAGAGTGGTTTTGTAGCGGGTAGACAGATTCTGGATGGGATTGTTATTGCAACCGAAGTCATTCATTCTATGGCCAGCTCCAAGGAAAAGGCGATGTTTATCAAACTGGATATGGTGAAGGCTTATGACAGAGTTCGATGGTCCTTCTTGTGGCAGGTTCTTGGTGCTTTTGGGTTTGCGGAGGAATGGATTCAATGGGTTATAAGTTGTGTTTCTTCAGTCTCTTTCTCTATGCTTATTAATGGGAATCATTCTGAGCTATTCGGTGCCTCTAGGGGTCTTCATTAGGGGGACCCTCTCTCTCCATACTTGTTTATTCTCCTCGCTGAAGGTTTGGGGAGGTTGATTAGAAGGAATGTGGAGGTGGGTAGCATTCAGGGTTGGCTGTGGGGAGGTAATTTACCTTTGCAGACACATCTACAGTTTGTGGATGATACTACTCTGATGGGTATGGCTACAATGCATGAGGCTTCTAATTTACGTAGGGTGTTGGATATTTACTTGGTTGCCTCAGGTCAACAGATCAATGAGGATAAGTCTTCTATTTTCTTCTTTAACACTCTGTGCCCCATTCAGTGGAGGATTGCTCAAACCTTGAGATTTCAGATCGGGACTCTTCCTTTGACCTATCTTGGTATCCCTATCTCGGTGGGCAGATTGCCTCAGGAGTCATGGCATGGTATTTTAGATAAATTTAGGGCGAAGGTTAATCACTGGACTCACCAATGGTTATCCTTTGCTGGTCGTATTCAGCTTATCAAGTCTGTGGTGCAGGCTTTGTCCATTTACAGATGCATGCTACAGGTTGCCCCTTTGGGTTTTGTTAAGGACTTAGATTCAGTGACATGACATTTTTTATGGGCTGGTTGCTTGGAGTCTTCCAAATGGAGTTTGGTTAGATGGGAGGTTGTGTGTAGTCTGAAGCAATATGGTGGCTTGGGTTTGCGGTAGATGGCTTTGACTGGTGTGGCTTTGGCAGCGAAACTATATTGGAGGTGGTGTAAGGAGCATGATAAGAGCTGGGCCAAGATACTTTCTCAGAAGTATTTTCGGGGGATCCCTCAGATTGAAATACCTCGTTACCCCCTTCTTGGGAAGGGCTCGGTGATATGGAGCACGCTTAAGAAAGGGGCTACTCTTATTAAAGATGGTTTATTTTGGATTTGTAAAAAGGGGACCGAGGTTCAATTTTGGTTGGATTCGTGGGATGGATCTCCTCCCATCCTTTCTCAGTTTCCTCACTTGCGGAATCTATGTCAGAGATTCCTAGAGGTTGGTTGGACTCAGGTGAGTGATTTTAAGTCATTATCCTCTCGTGGTCAGCTGGAGGTGGCCGACTGGAAGGCTCTTGATGAATGGCCTGATGTTGGTTTGCCAGAAGAATGTGTTGAGCTACATAGTATCCTTTCCAGTAGGCGTTGTAGCTCTCTCCAACTTGATGATGTGCTTTCCTGGTCTCCCAATCCTAAAGGGGAGTATACTGTTGCTTCTAGATATCAGGAGTTACTGTCCCACAGGGTGGACAGGGATGAAATTCAGTGGTGGAAGAAGATCTGGAACAAGTCTTCCTGGCCAAAATGTAATTGTTTTGTGTGGATGTTGGCTTGGAATAAGTGTTTGACTTGGGATAATATTTGGAAGCGTGGCTTCTAGGGACCTTTGGTCTGTGTTTTGTGTGGGGCTAATGAGGAGGACTCTGCTCATTTATTTTTTCGCTGCCCTTTCTCTCTCCAAATTTGGCATTTCTGGTGGGGCATTTGGAATAATCCCTGTGTTCATGCTTCTTCATTAATTGAGTTTTGGCAGAGGCTGGGTAGGCCTCCCTCTATGGCTTCCTTTTTACATGAGGTGTGGTCAGTGGGACCAATTTTCTTATTGTGGCAGATTTGGTTGGAGTGGAACCAGTGGATATTTCATGGAGAGAAGAAGTTGGTGCAACAAATTTGGCAACGAACTTTGGGCATGGTTCAGGAGACAGTGGTGGCTAAGTGTGAGGTGGAATTCCCCTTGGAGAAAAGGGATACTGAAGTGGCAGAGAGATTGGGGATTCAGGGGCTGTCCTTGGCCTCGGCATGTGTAAAACGTGGTAGGCATTCAAAGCAGAGAGTTCACAGGTCGGGATGTTGGCAGCTTCCCCCAATTGGGGTTCTAAAAATCAATATTGACGGGTCCTCCAGAGGCAATCCAGGGCTGGCTGGTATTGGGGGGATTGGAAGGGACTATTTGGGTTTGGTGGTTTTCCTCTTTTCAATCTATGATGGAGTTCATACCATCAACCTTATGGAAGGGTTGGCAATTCTTTATGCTTTTGAGAAAGCTTATGATTTGGGATGGAGAAAAGTTGTTTGTGAATCTAATTCCCAAGTTTTGATCAATTTACTCATTAGGCAGAAAGTGGATGATGTCAGTTGGTAGTTGGCTAAGGTAGTGCAACAGATTTTGAGGGTTAGTTCATTAATGGAGATGGTGACTTTCGTTCATATTCCAAGGGAGTGGAATAGGGCTGCTGATTGCTTCGCAAAATGTGCGTCAGAGCATGCTGAGGGATGGAGAATTGAGGAGTGGGAAATGGTTCCTCTGGCGCTTCGTCTTGATCTTGAGAGAATTCTTGCTGAGGACAGGGAGGGAAATGGTGATGGTTGATGGTGTTGATTGTCTTTTTCTGTTTTGTGGCTTGGCTTTTCCCGAGGACCTTGGTCTCTTGATTTCTTTGTAATGATGTTTTTTTGAGTTTCAATAAAGTTTTTACCCCTTTGTTTAAAAAAAAAAAAAAGATAATCTTGTTAAAAATCTTCTTCAAATTATAAGAACGTGAAAATATTGAAAATTAATATGTATTTCAATAACAAATATTATAAAATTATAAATATTACTATTAGAAATTAGAATACTATATTATATTTTCTTAAAAATTTCAAATACTTTTTAAAACAACTTTAAAAACAAAGCAAAAGTTTCTTGTATCTCCATTGCCAAACAAAGATATATATTGATTTCAATATATATAATATTGTATTTATTTTAATTCTTTTTTATTAGACATTTAAGATTATCTTGTTAAAATTATTCTAAAAATTATAAAAGCGTGAAAATATTGTAAATTAATATGTATTTCCATAACAAATATTATAAATTAAAAATCATGTAAAATTATATATATTAAAATTAAAATACTATATTATGTTTTCTTTAAAATTTCAAACAGTTTTAAAACAACTTTAAAAATATATTGATTTCAATATATATATAATATTGTATTTATTTTTAATTTTTTTATTAGATATTTAAGATTATCTTGTTAAAAATATTCTAAAAATTATAAAAGCATGAAAATATTGTAAATTAATATGTATTTTCATAACAAATATTATAAATTAAAAATCATGTAAAATTATATATATATATTAAAATTAGAATACTATATTATATTTTCTTTAAAATTTCATATATAGTAAAAATATAAAAAGATGATGATAATGCATGCTTTTAAAGCTTACATATATAAAAAATCTTAAATATAATATTTCTTTGCGACAAGTTAGTAGACGCCAATTTTAATGGGGAGAATAAAAATGTACACATACTCATTGATGTGAGTGTAAGAAGCCTTTCGACTTAATAATATTGTATAATTATATATTAATTCATGTTATATGTTGCGTCGCGAAGTTGCTAAGTGCTTATCTATCTTAATATATTAATCTATATATTATACACCGAGAGATATCATTTTTGAGGCATTTTTTTTTGCTTAAATTTACTTTTTTACTTTTTTGAATTTAAAAAATAGACCTCGAAAATGATATCTCTCGTCATATAATATGTAGATTAATATATTGAGGTAGATAAGCTAGTTATAGTTATAGCCTTAACTGCCACCTTATTGCCAGCCAAAACAACGCGTCCTTGTTTTATAATATTAGTAAAATCACCAGTCATTTCTTTGTAACTGCATTCTCTAGAGATTGGTTTTATCATCTTTGTGGAAATCTCGGTAAGTGCATTCATCATCGTTTGGTACTGGTAGGGACTTTTTGGAAATTTTCTAAATATCAAACTATTACTCTCCAAATTTAGGAAACCATTGAGTGCAAGAAATAACAGCACTAAAATTTGAAAATTAGCATTCATATTTACAGTTAGATTTGTAGTGTCAAATAGAAGAGCTTAACTATGGTTCATTCAGTCAAAATCAAATGTTTTTTTTATAAAACTACCTTGTTTTATGTTAAAAATGGTTCAAAGTTTTGAAATCCAAACCACACATTTAAATAAAATGTCTTGAATCTAAATTAAAACTACCTAGGATAACCTAATACATGAGAAAAACATGTCTAAACCATGGTCAAAATCCTTCCAAACTGTTGACAAATGTCTTGAAATTGTCTTAGAATCAAGAAATCCATGAAAATCACTCAGGTTAGAACCACCCCTCATGTCCCATTAAAAAATACAAATGAAATTCAAAAATCATTAAAAAAATTTAAAAACAAAAAAAGTTCAAAAATAAAAAAAAATCATCTCATCACCCTAGGGAACGATCTCAACCTTAAAGTTCCAACAAGATAAAAATGTAGGGGGTGAATCTAAAGGCACACCTCTTAGAAGTAGAAATCTCTCATTTTATGTTAAGCCTCCAAGAAATTTATACCTTGGGGAAGTGAAGGTAGAGAGAGAGTGTTAGATTACCCTCTCCTCCTAGTTGTTTGACTTATTTTCTTTCATTTTCATGGAATCAAATCTCACATATCCTTTTGGAATAACAAGGATATCTATTTAGTTGAGCTTGTGAAGCCTAGTCTATGACCCTTTGGTTCTCTTTTCTTGTGGTGCATCAGACCTATAAGGATTGACAATGGACCTACAAAAATTAACAAACATAATTGATTTCGGTTAGTTCATGTATATTGTGTGGTTGTTAATGTTTAAATCACCTTCCTTGACTTAAACCAAAAATGGGATATTTATCCATGTTGAGCCATAGGATTTATCTTTTGCATTATTATTATTTATTTATTTCAAAAATATAAAATAAAAAGAAATTTCAAAACCAAATCATGAATCCATACACCATGAGCCCCTTAGATCAGATTTTGTATTAAATCAATCCAATCACAATGATTATTATAATGATGGTGACAATAGTCTTGTGGAACAAGATGAGTCATTCAAGAAGAGTATGACCCCTTTGAACTTGATCATAACAATAGTCTTGTGGACCACTAGATGAGCTCCCCCATCCTTAGATGACATTGTTTTAAGCAAACTTGTAACAAACCTTATATCCTCCCACCTATATT
Source organism: Sequoia sempervirens (assembly GCA_007258455.2). Classification (NCBI taxonomy): domain Eukaryota; kingdom Viridiplantae; phylum Streptophyta; class Pinopsida; order Cupressales; family Cupressaceae; genus Sequoia; species Sequoia sempervirens. Next base: position 161,313,121 of record VDFB02000002.1, on the reverse strand, counting down.
CTACTTATCATCATCACATCAATAATGACAAAGAAAACACTATTCTAAGACAAGACCCTCAATGTCAATCCATGTCTAAATCCTAAATCTTTGAAAATAATAACTTATCCTCACATGAAATTATTTAATTATCTAAGCCTTCACAATCCTATCAACATCCTAATAAGAAATCCTATCAATCACTGAATCCTACTTTCTCTAAATATCTTATTAAGTATCTCATTCAAGGAATACCAACAAAGGATCATAATCGACAAAGAAATAAAAATGATGAGGAGTCTTGCAACACCCCCAATCTAATGGCATCATCCTTTAACAAGTGCAAGTTTGTGGTTTTCAATGGAAGAATTAAGATTATCCCAATCCCCTAGTAAGACCCACAACCAAGTGTGTTCATACACGCATAGTATTGATTTAAATCCTACTAAACATGTTCAAGAGTCTCCTAGCACCATCCTTATCCAAAGTCAGGTGCCATGATACAAAAATATTAGTTGTTCAAAGCATACTAAGCATTCCCAACATTCCCCTTGCACCACCATCTCCATGATTCAACCCCCACAAGAAGTTAAGCATAAACATTTCATGAGGTCTATATAACACTTGATAAATTATGTCATTTCAAATATGGACATAATGTAGACACCTATTTCTTACCATTACCTAATTTTGTATCTTAGTACCATGTTGCACCCTAGTCATAACTCATTCTCATTTCCTATTCCCCTTTCATTACCCATCCTTAATAAAAATAATTATATGCATAGATTTCCATTTTCCACTAAATAATTAAAAATCTATTTTATTACCCATTTGTCCATGTATAAATAAAGATAATATCCATTATTCAAAAATCTCTAAATATCCACTCAATGTTATTTTGTAACTTGCCTCATTATGCCATCTCTATTTTTATCCTATGCACACCTATTTATCCAAAATAAATAAATAATAGGAGATATTTATCCTCACTCATTTGTAACTCTCATTATTATTCTTAGCCAATGAATATTCTCCACTTCTTCTCATTTGATCTTAATTGTCCATTGAGATTGAATCTCCACTATTCACATTCCTCCAATTTTATAAATTAACCCTTTCATCCTTCATTTCCATATACGTGAATGATCATTTTTAAGTACATGCTATCAATTTGAGCAACTACATTCCATCCAAGAGCACATCCAACATATTTGAGATTTGCATGTGATAAAAAATTTCATATTCTATTTTTCTTTTGCATTTGCATTTGTGTTTCTTGTTTTAATTCTGAATTTAGATTATACATCTACATCTATAATTCCCAAATACCTTGATGAATACTAGTGAAGATAAATATTAATCTAAGGTCTTGATATCTTTACATTCAAGCATTATTATAATTTTTTTGATTAACTTATAAGACAAGTGGTACGATTTTGTAGTGTCCTAATGAGTAAAGTTAAAAGTGTATGGACTATGGTATTGCTCATTAATGAAGTGGTTCTTGTCAATTCATCAACATTTTTTTGGGAAAAAAAACCCTCATGATGATGAGGCTATACCTTATTGAAATCCAAAACTCAAAAACTATGTTAAGTCTATATAGTTTATAGGATTATATTTGGGGGTTTTAAAGGATTTAGGTAGTTTTTACCCAAAAGTACAAAAGGCCACAAAATTATATAAGGGGGATAAAAAAGAAAAATAAAAATCCTTAGATAAGTTCAACTTAAAAACCAATCTATTACTTATTAAAATAATGAAGGAAAAGAAATGCCTACACCATTGAATAAGAAATAAAATTCAATCTCACATACATGACAATTATAAATAAATAGATATTTTATAATTTTCTTTCATAAAATATAAGGAATAAACTAAAATTATTTATCTTATTCAACAATCTCCTAAACATATGGTTGTGCAAATAGACCAAAAACTATTGTATATATACATATGTATATACATATACATATACATACATATATACAACTGTAGATACCTAATTTTGACTAATAGATTCTATCCAAAATGGGTTGTTTTCCATCATTCAACCTAATTAATATGTCTTCAATATTTAATTAAATAATTTCATTATTTAATTAAATTAATGATCATTTTCACTTCATCCTGATAATTAAATAATTTCATATTATTTAATTAAATTCATATTATCTATTCCTTTATATTAATTAAATAATTAATGTTATTTAATTAATTTACTCATTATTATTCTATTTAAAATTTTAACTAAATAATTCATTATTATTTAATTAATTATCTATTTTCTATTTCTTAAATTAAATATTTTTTAAAATTTATTTACTAAATTCAACTTTGCACATGTAATAATAATTAAATTTGTTTAATTATTAAATTCTTATGCAAATTCCACCTCACTTGTTGACTGAGACTTACTCTCAGTCCCCTAATCAATCTAATCAGTTCACTCATCAATCAAATCCACTTCACTCCCACTCACTTTGAGTCCTCTAAGCAATCAATTCAATCCACTAACCATCAGTCTAAGTTAACACTCTAATCAATCCTCTTAACTATTCCTCTCAATTCCTCTCATCAATTAGATCAACCATTGATCTTCTCAACCTCTCCTTTGATCTTAACCATTCATCAGTGTCATTGAATATCTATAAATGCAACCATCCTCTCCATTTATCACCTCAGATCACACAAGAAAACTATACTCATATTTTGTGAGTGCTTTAAAGCTATTGTGCTTAATACAAATTTGAGAGCAAAGATTATTCATGCTATTTCTCCCAAGGTGAACTAGAAGAGAGAAATGGATTTGTGTTAAGGTGAATTGTGTGTGTATGCTTGCAAGTTTGCTTCATGTTCAATTCAAATTGCTTTATTTACTCTATTGTTGTGAACATTTTCCTATGATTTAGTTTCATTATTGCTTTCATCCTTTAGTATTTCACAGTTGAATATTTTGTTCATACATTTTGGTATTGCCCAATGGGACCCCACATCCCTAATTTGATGTTCTTGAAGTTTTTGAAGCATGTAGGGTTACAATGATGCTTTCAAAGAAGGTCGACGCTTTTAACTGTTATACATCGATGAGTTTGCTATCTATAACAACACTTTTGTTAAAGTGAGACATTTTTAGTTACGACAACACATTTGCTTCAGCCTGATTCTTCTATCTAGATTTAATGCTTATGCAAGTCTACAACAATGATTTTGATCTATTTCGAAGCTTTTGGATAATGCATTTTTTCTCTGTTTTGTAGGATTAATTCATCTATTCTATGAAGGATTGAATCTTCTATGTTTTTACAGTGACACATTTGTAGAAAAGAAACACTTCTATCTATCATAACTCAATGCATTTGTTCTGTTAGGGTTTGCAAATTCTGTTTAATATTTCATTTACTGAAACTCTAATGTGTGCTTATTTCTTGACCTTTCTTTTTGAGATAACGTTTGTACAACTTGTGGCTTATGTTGGGAGAAGGCTAATATTTGATTGTGTAAAGGTAAGCCAATCTTACATTACTAAACATGGAAAACTCAAAGAGTATTCACATTACCAATTAAAGATATTGATGCAAAATTCATTTCCTCATAAGAATAATGAAACTATATATATATATAAGATTGCTACCAAGCAATTACAATGTCGACTGTAAAAGTTTACATCAAGTAATGTTACAACATCTATTTCAATGTTACATGTGTAAGTACATATCAATGATTACATCAAGTTCACAAATTAAGTTACAATTGGCTATGCAAGACATACAAAGTAATACAAGAAATGTATACATAAATATCCATGTGATGATAAATCCTTGGTGCTCGACCGCCATGAAATTGCTTTGTCTTCTGCAAAGTTGAGACCAAGAGTGGGTCCAGGAGCCTTTTCTTCCCAACCACGAAGTATAAATACTTCCTTGGATTTCTTCCTATCTCAAAGAAAACTCCAACCCTACGCGAGGAGCCTAGCAACCTGGAACAAAGAAGTAGGAGGGAACTCTCGATGCAAGCCTGATGCCTGTATGCAATCTAATCTAGAATGGCATATCTCTTGCATGTAGGATGTGGCAAAGACTAATATCAATAATATCTAGGCTTTTTAAAATACCATCTATTTCACTGGTGCATATGCTTGGCCAAGCAACAAAAAAACAAAAATTAATAGTTTCAAAAAGGGAAACTATCGTCTTTGTAAATCCACACTCGGCATCCTGTCTCAGAAGTGGTTTCAACATGTAGTATGAATTGTTTCAAGTTTAAAATATTTCAAGTGTTTTCCATTCATTCAACTTTTTCAAGTATAGTTTCATCATCAATTTTCTCTAATTGTTATACAAGTTTTGATATCATTAACTATGAAATATCAAATACATAATTGTCCAAAGCAAATAATAATTCATCTATTTAAACTCTTATGTTTCACATAATAAGTTAGTGTTTCAATGGTTTTATTATTGTTTGATTGAAATTCCAATAAAAACTCATAATTCATCATGTATGTCAAATTTATTCAAAATCATATTTGAATTATTTTTCAGAGTTTTAAATATCATGTATACATGCATATATATTTATATATGTATATATATAAATATATTCTCTTATATATATAAATACATACATATATTCAGGAAAATTATATATATATATATGACAAGAATGAAACTCAGAATTTACACTTATCATCTAAAATGCAGATTTTTATATCAAGACACAATTATAAATTAGAATATATATATATATATGAATAGCAAATTAAAAAATTATCATTGACAAGTAGAAATTGTATAAATTCCAATTTGTATATTTTAATTTATACTCTATATATATATATATAAACATATACATATGTATATATGTATACGTATATATATTTTACATATAAAAAAAATATAGAACACTAAGAAAACATAATCTTGAGAAATATATATTGACAAAAGAAGACAGTTTTCTATTACTTACAAGCATGTTGTATACACAACATATATATATATCAGAAAATGAAATTAGTTTAATTGATATTTATATAAATTAGTTTAATTGACATTTATATATATATATATAACAATTCAAAGGAATCAAAATTCTGAAGGAAGTGATTTAAACAAGTTGAAGTTTTATGCAATAAAATTGAGTTTCATTCAGTGGTCCAATGAATGGGAAAGGGGGGTGCGTTGATCCCTTTGGGACGCAACCCAGTGGGGAGGGCAGTGCCCTCTCCATAGTCAGCACAAAGGTAGCTACAGGCTGCAGACAATTACATTTATTTTATAGACTTTTTTCTTATAATATGCATACAATTTAAAACAGCAAGTCTATTACATATTATCTCTTATTCAAACATATAAATAGTGCAGATATATAATTGTATGTATTTATGTACAATCATAAAATATAAGGTATATATTATGTTTTCTTCAAGAAAATACAAATTCTAATTGGGTCTTCTACTGAAAAACAAAGTTTAATTGAGTTTTTTTTTTTTAATTTTGACAGGAAAACAAATTTTGATTGCAATTCTACATAAATATTTTATATATTTTCAAAGCATATTGTTCTAGAGTAAATTAAATCCAAACCAAACATGATTTATTATCACACACATTTGAATAGAAATTTCATGAAAATGAACAATTAAGAACCTAGAGTCCAATGCTAATCTAATCAATTTGCTCTGATTCAATTGTCCTCTCTTATTCTATTCTTCTTTCCCCAATTTCACCCAAATCAACTGTTCTTGCTTGCTTCAAATTTTGTTTTCAGAAAGATAAATGATGAAAAATGAATGAAAATAATAATTCACAATGCATGCTCTTGTTGAGAATTAAAGAGTTTTTATAAACTTTTATTTACTTTTTCCAACTTTATTTTGCTTTGTTTTTTGTTTTGTTTTTCTAATTTTTAATCAACTTTGCTCATATTTTCCTGTTTTCATTGTTTTCTATCTTATCTCTTTGCTTTCGAAAATCTTCCTATATTTCAGTTTATTCTAAGTTTTCTAATAAATTTGATTTTAGAATAAAGCAAGATTTGTTTTCCATGCACACATTATCCACAATTTAACAAAATAAATAACATATTAATCTTCAAATAAAACATTGAAAATTTTGATTGTAATACCTTTGTATCTATTTACCATAGGGTTGCATGGCTTAATGATAAATGGCTCTGCAAGCGCTGCATGAGGCCGCAGCCATCTAGGCTCAGCCTGCATGTGGTCTTTTGGTGGTTGCATGCATGTTTGGAGGTCGAATCTGTTCTCTTCTTCTCTGGAGCTTCTTGGGGGTGGGTTTTTTATGCTATTCGGGGGGAGGTTCTTTTCTTTTGAAGCAGGTGTGTATTCTGGGGTTGTGGGGTTGTGATCTTGGTGTCCAGTGGAGTGTGCCTTCATCGAAGGGCTCTTGGTTTTGACTTTGGCCTTGCTTGCTCATTTTGTGTTGTGTGCTCTTTGATGGATACTGGAGAATCTTCTAGGGTTTGTCCCAATATGGACTTCCACTCTGCTTTTGGTTTGAAACCCTCTCCACAGGGTTCAAAGATTTTTGATAATAATCTTTTTTCGGTGGAACCTGAGAAAGTCGAGATGGGCTCAGCAGGGGGACCTAGAATTCTGAAGATTAATGGGTGCCTCGAACGGTGTAAAGAGAGGCCGAATGTAGTCATTCCAATGGAGATGTTGGCTGAAGACATTGATTATTATGCACGGCATTCTCTTTATTGCAAATTCTTAGGTTTGAAAATTTCTTTGCAATTCTTGGATATGTGGGCTCAAAAGACATGGATTCCTGAGGGAGAGATGGAGATCCGCCTCTTGGAAAATAACTACTTCATGGTTACATTTGACTGCTTGGCTGATCGGAATAGGATTTTTGAAGGGGGCCCGTATTTTTATAACCAAGTGGGCTTATTCATTAAGCCATGGCATGTTGGCTTCAACCAGGCAGAGGAACTTTCGAATTGGGTTCCGGTTTGGGTTCGTCTTCCAAGGCTCCCTGTGGAATGCTGGCAAGAGGATGTTTTGTACCTATTAGCCTCAAAGCTGGGGAAACCTGTGGGTTCATCTCAGCAAACACAATTCAAAAAGGTAATGAATTTTTCCCGGTTCTGTGTAGAAATTGATTTAAGTAAGTCATTGCCAAACTCTTTAGAAGTGAGTGCAGGAGATTATTCATGGGTGCAACAGCTGGATTATGAAAAACTTCCCTTTCATTGTCATTTCTATCATGAGTATGGTCACCTCTTGCGCAGATGTCCAAAGGCCAAGCCTTTGGAGGCTCAATCTTCTCAACCTTTGGCTAATCCACCTAGGGTGGATAAGGGAAAGGACCCCATTCAGGGTTTTGGTGGTAGGGAAGATGGTTTTATTCTCGTTAGAGGCTAAAACATAAATAAAGGTCATAAAAGGACTTTGAAGGATAGGCAAGAGGAGGACACCTTCAATAGGTTTGAGGTGTTGGAGGATCTTAGTCAGCAGGAGGTGAACCCAGGATTTCTGGATCTAGATCATGGGACTTTGGATATTGATCAACATGGCCCTTCGGTTGAGGCAATGCTTGCTCCCCAACAAGAGGGGGGTATGGGAGTGCCATGCTTAGATGAGGTCGGGAAAGATCTCGATAGGTAATACTCAACTCAGAGGTGATTATGGCTTCGCTTGATGATGGGACTTTGGCTCTAGGGACAGATCGTCAAATGGGGGTTCAGGATGAGTTGGGTGGTAGTGCTGAGGTAGTGAAAGATAGTGTGGATAAGGTTCACCTCTTGTAGAAAGTTGGTCCGGAGGTGGGCAAGAAGAATATTAAGGCATCCTCTCAGTTGGGTGTTTTGCAAAAAGTTCTCAAGAAGGGGGGCTAGAGAAAATTTCTAAGTTGGGAAGGAAGAAGGATGAGGAAAAGATTAAGATGATAGGGGAGACTTTGGTGGAGTCGGGGTCAGTCAAGACTTTGGATTCGCATTTTTCATGCCCCTCGAAATGATAGTTCTCTCTTGGAATGTAAGGGGCTTGAACAGTGGCCCTAGACAAAAAGTTGTTCGGGATCTGATTAGGTGTCATTCGCTTGATGTTCTTTTTCTGCAGGAGACTAAGCTCTCTGTGGAGGGTATGATGGATTTAGTTCCTAAGTTATGGGGGAATGGTGGATGCCAATGCACTGGTGCTCAAGGGTCTTCTGGTGGGGTGGCATGCTTATGGAACCCGCGTAAGATCTGCCCCCTTTGGTGGGTGTCTTTCAAGTCCTCCCTTTCCATGGTGGCCTCTTGTTTTATGTCAGGGGAAATTGCTCTCTTCTCCAATGTGTATGCGCCTATGGAGTTGCAGGGCAAGCAACTTTTGTGGTCCAACATTCATTTAGTTCACAGCTTATTTCCCTACCATCCTTGGATTATTGGAGGTGATTTTAATGCTATCATGGAGCTTGCAAAGAAACGAGGTGGTATTGCAAGGCTGGAGGCTTCTGCATTATTGCTCCAGGACAATATCTCTGCTTTGAATCTTGTGGATATCAAGCTTGGAAATGGTCTTTTTACTTGGAATAATAGGAGAATTGGTGATGCTTCTATTTCTGAAAGACTTGATAGATTTTTCGTGTCTAGTTTTTGGGTGGGGGATAGGTGGCTGACTAGCTCTGAAATTTTGGATGGTCGTGGTTCTGACCATTGGCCTATTAAGCTAGTGGTTGATGTGCCTCAACGGTGTGCTAGACAGACCTTTAAGTTCCAACTCATGTAGCTTAGAGATGAATCTCTTCATGTTTTTCTCCCTAGTTGGTGGGATCAAGGGAAGCTAGCATATGGCACTGCCATGTACTCTTTCTCAAAGAGGCTCCAGTATGTTAAATATAGATTGAAAAGATGGAATAGGTAGCATTTTGGTCATTTATTTCAGGAAAAGCATAAGGCACGTGATAATCTGGATCTAATTACCAGACAAATTCAAGATCAAGGCCTCTCAAAGGAGCTAAGTTTATTAGAGGTTGTTGCAACAAAAGAGCTTGAGGAATGGGAGTTAAGAGAAGAGATTTTTTGGAAACAAAAGTCTCGTATTAAATGGCTCCAGGCTGGGGATCGAAACACTGCTTTCTTCCATAACTCAGTTAAGGATCGGAGACAAGGTAATGCTATTTCTTCTATTTTGTTGCCTGATGGGGAATCTTTGTCCTCTTCAGCATCTATTTTAGTCGAATGCATTCAGTATTTCTCTACCCTTTTCTTTGAGGATTCGCCTCCTACGGAGGAGGATGAAGCTAAAATTTTAGATTGTATCCCGAAGCTGGTGACTAATGAAATGAATGAATCATTGCTTGCTCCTATTACCTTGTCAGAGCTTGAGAAGGTTGTGTTCCAGATGAAGAAAGGTAAAGCTCATGGGCCTGATGGATTCCCCATTGAATTTTTTCAAGAGTTCTGGGAAGTGGTTAAATTGGACCTTTTAGAGGTTGTCCAAGAATCCTTTATGCATAAACAAATGTTGAAGTCCCTGAATGCTACATTTTTAGCTCTTATTCCTAAGAAGATGGGAGTTAACTCCTTGGATTTGTTTAGGCCTATAGCTCTATGTAATATTGTGTATAAAATTATTACTAAGTTGATTGCAGAAAGGCTGAAGCCTTGGCTTGATGACTTAATTTTTGAAGAGCAGGGGGGTTTTGTTGCTGGAAGACAGATCATGGATGGGGTGGTTATTGCTGCTAAGGCCCTCCATTCTATGGAATCCTCAAAAGATAAATCTATGTTTATCAAGTTGGACATGGCTAAAGCATATGATCGTGTTAATGGAGCTTTCTATTTAAAATCCTTGGAGCTTTTGGCTTTGCTAAGGGTTGGATTGAATGGGTTAAGAGTTGTGTCACTTCCTCCTCCTTTTCGGTGCTTATCAATGGTGATCCCACTTGTTTGTTTGGTGCTTCTAGAGGCCTCAGGCAGGGAGATCCCCTATCTCCTTACTTATTCATCCTCCTTGCAGAAGGCCTGGGAAGACTCATTCATGCTCAAGTTGCTAGTGGCTTGCTTTAGGGATGGAGTTGGGGAGATGGTATTCCCCCTCAGTCTCATCTGCAATTTGTAGATGATACTGCCTTGATGGGCAGGGCTAAGGTTGAGGAGGCTCTCAATTAGCGTAGTGTTTTGGATAGTTACTTGGCAGCTTCTGGGTATCACATAAATGAGGGGAAGTCCTTCATATATTTCTTCCACACTCCTAAAGGTATTCAAAGGAGAATTGATGGTATCCTTCGGTTTCAGATTGGTTCGCTTCCTTTTTCCTATCTTGGAATCCCTCTTGTTGTTCGCTCTCTCCCCAAAAGGTTTTGGCAAGAGACTCTTGATAAGTTTTGAAGATTGGTCAGTCATTGGACTTGCAGGTGGCTTTCTTCAGCAGGTAGAGTGACTCTTTTAAAGTCGGTGGTCCAGGCTCTTCCTGTTTATAAATGCTTTGTTATTTCTGCTCCTTCAAGTTTTATTAGAGATTTCGAGAAATTGTCTCATCAGTTTCTATAGGCTGGTAATCTTCTTCATAGAAAATGGAGTCTAGTGAAGTGGGATGTTGTTTGTAGGCCAAAGCAGGAGGGGGGTCTTGGTTTACAGCAAACTGATTTGAATGGGCAGGCCTTGGCTGCTAAGTTGTATTGGCATTGGTGCTCTCAACAACATATGTGTTGGGCTAAAATTATGACCTTCAAATATTTGGGGGCGGTAGAAAGTAGGGAGGTAGCAAGGTTTAGTATGGAGGGGAAAGGCTCTGTGATCTGGAGTACCCTTAAATGTGGTGCCAAGCTGGTTAAACAGGGACTTTTTTGGATTTGTAATGGGGGCCGAGATGCTCTTTTCTGGCATGATTCTTGGGATGGATACCCACCCATTGTGTCATCTCATTCCCATCTCCAAGATTTGTGCTAGATTTTTATGGAGGCGGGTTGGAGTCATGTAGCAGATTTCAAATCTCAACAATCTTTGGGTCAAATTTATGTGTCCAGGTGGAAGAGCCCCTTGGATTGGCCTCCTGGTGGTGCGGTGGAGGATCATCAAGAGCTTGCTAAGATTTTATCGGGTCGTGTCTGTAATTCTCTCCAAGGGGGTGATGTGCTTGCTTGGGGTCCTGACTTGAAAGGAAAATTTTCGGTTGCCTCTGGTTATCAGGTTTTGGATAAATAGGTTTTTGGAAGCTCCCAGGTTTCTTGGTGGAAGCATGTTTGGAATAAATTTTCTTGGCCTAAGTGTAATTTTTTCTCTTGGCTCATGGTTCAAGGTAAGTGTCTTACTTGGGATAATCTTTGGAAACGTGGGTTCCAGGGCCCCTCCATGTGCATTCTATGTGGTCAGCATGATGAATGCTTATCGCATCTCTTTTTTCAGTGTTCTTTTGTTAAGACTATCTGGCATCACTGGTGGGATCTTTGGAGCTTACCGTGTTGCCATGCCTCTTCTTTGGAGGATTTTTGGAAGAGACAGGGTTCTTCTCCTACTACAACCTCTTTTCTTAAAATTGCTTGGAGCATTGGTCCTAGTTTGATTGTTTGGAAAATTTGGTTGGAACGTAACAGAAGAATATTCTTGGATAAAAAATTGCTCATGGGGCAACTTTCGAGGCGAATTCTTGGGGCTTTGCAGGAGACTTTGACTACAAAGTGTGACTTGTCTGTGCCGATTGATCTTGGGGACTTGAGTGTTGTAAATTCCCTGGGTCTTACCACAGGGGAGAAGTGTATTTTGAGCAAAGTGCATCATAGGCGAGAGCATGAGAGGGTTGCTTGTGAGGGCTTTTGGTGCCTGCCTGCTCTAGGGGAGTTGAAAATTAATATGGATGGGTCATCTAGGGGTAACCCTGGGCATGCTGGGGTTGGTGGTATTGGTAGAGACAGCCTTGGAGTGGTGGTTTTCTTCTTTTCTATGTATCGTGGTTTGCAAACTAATAATCTTATGGAGGCAAGTGCTTTTCTCTTGGCGATTAAGCGTGCAGTTTCCCTTGGATGGCGGCAGATTGTTTGTGAAGCTGATTCTCAGGTGGTTATTGATATGTTGAATAATCAAAATTTGGAGGATGCGAATTGGCAGCTAGCTGTGGTTGTCAAACAGATTATTTCTCTGTGCTCTACCTTGGAGTCCACTATTTTCTGCCATATTTGGCAGGAGTGGAATAGGGTGGCTGATGGGCTGGCTAGATGGGCGTCGGAAAAGACTGATTCTTGATTTGTGGATGATTGGAGCAATCTCCCTGTTGATATGGCCCATGTTCTTGAGGAGTGGGTTGCTAAGGATATGAGGTGCTTCTTGGGTGTGAATTAATTCTTGTTGTTTTTGGCCCCTTGTGGCTTCTTTCTTTGGACTTTGTATTGCTGTTATGATTCAATAAAGTTTTTACCCTCCTTTTATTAAAAAATTAAAATAATAAAATAAAATAAAACATTAACTTAAAATATACTAAACTAATTATTTTTATTTCTATGCATTTAATTTATCATTTAATTAATTTTAAATAAGCACTACAAAGTAAAACAATATAAACCATTAATTAAATAACCTCCTAAATGCAATTTAATATGATTACTAAGTGGTGTGTGCAAGAATCTATTCCAACTTAACCCTTCCAGATGGCTAACCTCCTCTACCTCAACCACACTCTTGGTCTTCGAAAAACCTTCATCTCATATAAACTCAAGGACCCATTAATAGATTAGTGTCCAAAAATATAATCAAATAAATACATATCATTCTCTATGCTACATCATAATAATCATCACATTTCATTTTATTAAAATAAAATATCATCCATTGCATTTCATCTTTCAAATAAAATAATCAGACACCTAATTCTTATTCAAACTTCACAACAATTATTCCACCACACACATTTATTCATGTTCCAGTTCCACTTAAAGTAAAAGAAAACCTCATCCAAGTCTGAGACGTGACATCCTTCCCCACTTAGAAGAGGCATCATCTCGATGTCTTATTACAAACATCTACATAATAGAGTCTTAAACATCCATGATACATAAAAGTCATAATAAGCATAAAGAATAAGTATGTTAGAATCCCAAATGCGGAGAGGATCTATCAATGTCCTCTATATTCACCTAGGTGGCTCTTCCCACCGAATACTCGTCCCATTAGACATTACAATGCACAACATCTCATTTCCACAACTTAATGTTGCATCTCTTTAAAAAATCCTAGTGGGCTACACTAGCACCACCCTTGCCTACTAAGTATGCCAATCATGCACACCACATACATGGTACATCTACTTATACTTATACATTTAACAAACAACACATGATATTACTACCATCCAATTACATCCAAGTAACATATGGCTCCTTTTCCAGACTATAAAGGAATAACATCACAATATTCAAGCATACAAACTTAATCACCCTCTTCATGCCCACTAGACGAGGCATAAATCATAATCCATCAATGCACTCAAAGCATGAAAAAAAGTATCTCAAATTTGACAAAACACTATATATTTTCAAAAGATCTTACCTCCTATCCATCACTAGGTTTAGGTTACAAAATAACAAGATAAACTCCAAAGGTGCACCAACTAGGTCCAAACCAACCATCGTCCATACTAACTATTCTGAGAGTAGAACACTTACATTCCATTCCTTTGTAAATTTTGATTTTTGAACTCTCCATGTATCTTGACTTGTACCATCTTGTACTTCTCCCATTTCCATCATTATCTACATATGTACCTTCATTTATTGAACTGTCTTTTATTTATGTTAGTTCCCAATTCAAATTTGAATCTTATCTTCATCTCATATTTAATTCATCTTTTCCATCTTATTTTATTATATATTCCTTAACCAATTTATATTCATCCTTCTCTATCTTGTAGTTTTACTTCCTTTACCATCTATTGGTTGGTTCTAGTTGAGAACACCTTCCACTAACTTCCTTATCCATTTTTAGTTCTACAACCCTTTTTTTTATCCATATTTTTTAGCAACTCACTCTACTTGTCAAACTTCAATCAACACTTTCAATCTTATCCTTTCCTCTCATTTCCACACAAATCTTCTTGTCTCAATGGTTTCTTCTCACTTCAACTTCCATTATTATTATCTTGTCATTTTAGTCTTTCATTCTTCCATTCAAACTTTGTGTTACTACAACATTCCACATTCTATTATTTAATACATAGTTATAAGGAATTTCCCTTCCTATGACCTTATCCACTCTAAATTATCTAATTTTGTTCAAGCAATACTTGTTTCCATTGTGTTTCTTTACTCTACCTTTTTACCACCTACAATGTCTCTCTACTTTTCCATTTGTGTTTCCTACCGCATCCACTTCCTCATACTTTCTTGACTATCTTTCTAATTACAACTCCATAATTTAATTCAACTAGCTTGTAACAATCCTGACTTACCACACATCAACATTTGTCATTCTTCATCACAACTGTTCCAATTCCTTTTCAATTATAATTCTCTTATCTTGTTATTTTATCCTTTACCACTTATTCATGGTTTTTCGTTTGTCCCATAGAATTTTGCCATTCTTACTTCTTTATTTAATTCATCTTTAGCTGAAGTTCACTGCACAACCACTTTGCTTTCTAAACTAACATTCCTCCTTCCAGTACCTGCTACTTCATCTTATAAAAAGCAAGTTCTCTCATAACTCATGGAATACACATAATTAGGAGTCAACCTTTAAGAATGTTCATGGACAGATATAGTTAAAATCATCATTTAAGCATATTTTCAAATTCCCTTTTTACTATCTAGAAATGACATCCTCACAAATAATTTAATCAGAAAAATATTCAAATCAATTGATCCATAGCAACACCAGTGATTTCAAACTTTCTTGTCATTTCGTGTACTAAACACTTGCATCTAACAACGAATCAAGGAATTTCCATCTATCAATTCTAACATCATACATACCAAGATCTAGTATGTTCTCCATATTCTACTCCCTCATACAATCTATCGGAAACCCATCATGGACACGATAGAGCACATAACATGAAACTTGACCAACAATTTAAAACATTCAAGCATAGCCACCATTAGAAAAAAAAATTAAAACCAACAAAAAAGTAAAATTCAATTTCAACAATAAGGCATACAATGTGCACAATTTCAACAATAATTCGCACATGACCATAAGGGTCACAAGATAGATAAGTATCAAAATATGATGGCTATACTTACTCACAAACACAAATAAAAATTCAATGCTAGCCTTTACAACATTTAGTAAATTAATCAAAGTCAATAAAATAGAATTAAAATATCAAATTTTACAAGTTGCATAACACATGAACTGCATGACTAACTCTAGTCACAAAAGAGGGAGTACAATGCTAAACTATACCTCGACTCCAAAATTTGAGGTAAGTAAGAGAACACATTCAATCATGGAGAACAACGAGTCATTTAAGACTCAGTCACACAAAACATGAGATCCATTCTACTTCACGATCCAACATCACTGAAGATGCCAACAAAAAAAATTGCATCCCATTCAAGGGAATTTCAATCACCATGCAATGACACACATAGTCATACACTAGCGAACATCCACAACCCAAGGTATCTAAACACTTCATTCTCACAACAAAGACCAATTACCAATTCCCACTTTATAGGAATACACCACTCAAATGGGTAACACATTAATACAACATTCACACAATAATTACATGAAATTCTCATTCTTACAAGTACAAGAACTGTCTCAAGCCGCATCACTCACAAGGAGACAATAATTTACTAAAGCATACAATCTCTAACATAATACGGAAACAAGCTTGAGTGCATTAACCACACCAACTACAAAACAATCATAGGTGCATTCCTCGCACCAAATATAAAACAATCAGTCATGAGTGCATTACTCGCACAACATATTCTTATATAAGACCATTATATGTGCATAACTCACACAATATATGCAAAGTGCATGACTCGCACGATGCATTACTCACACAAAAGCATATTTATAAATATCATTAATATTAAACTAGAACTCACAAGGTTCGACAGTATCAATCAACACCTGCCTGGTCGACAAGCTACTTGTGGTAACTTATCTGAGCAACTTATGTCCTAGATCCATATAGAAGATCCTTAAGACAACTTAACTTGCATTTGATCACAAAGATTACATACTTACAAAAGTGTTTCTTAAAACTCAGCTTACTCATAGTCTAATACCTTTGTCGTTGTAGACATTTGTTCTCTCTTATTTACATCCATCTTCAATCCTTTTCTTCCATAAGGATCTTTTAAAGTTTAAACCATTTGTGGTTGTAGTTGATTGTTCTTTATACTTTTCATAACATCATTATTTTACTCTAGCAATCTTGTATCTTATCATTTTTATAACATATTCATTCACCCTTTATATCCTTGAAGAGAGATCTCTTTTCTCACAATTTTTTCTCTATTCCCACATCGTCACTTCACAGGTTGTCATCATGTCTTAGCCATCTCAAGGCTCAAAATATCTCAACATTTTTTTTTAAGATACAATCTCTAATCCTTGTTTCAACCATGACATTATTCTTACTAGGGATTCTTATGAAAATGCCACTAAAGCGAGGAGTACTCTCAACTAATATAGTCATACAATTTCAATTATTCTTCTTGGTTCCTAACTGAACCATCCAAGAATCATTGAGATTCCAACTCATCAAAGGAATCTTCGACCCAAAATAGGGTGCTAAATCACTCGATGCACCTAGAGATTTAGGTCATCAAACAAGTTCACATTGCAACCTATAACATAGAAGTCTTGAGGCTTGAGTGTTGAACCTAGGGCTCTGATAACAAATGTAAAGGTAAGCCAACCTTACATTACTAAACATGGAAAACTCAAAGAGTATTCACATTACCAATTAAAGATATTGATACAAAATTCATTTCCTCATAAGAATAATGAAACTATATATATATATAAGATTGCTACCAAGCAATTACAATGTCGACTGTAAAAGTTTACATCAAGTAATGTTACAACATCTATTTCAATGTTACATGTGTAAGTACATATCAATGATTACATCAAGTTCACAAATTAAGTTACAATTGGCTATGCAAGCCATACAAAGTAATACAAGAAATGTATACATAAATATCCATGTGCTCGACCGCCATGACACTGCTTTTTCTTCTGAAAAGTCGAGACCAAGAGTGGGTATAGGCACCTTTTCCACCCAACCACGAAGTATAAATACTTCCGCAGATTTCTTCCTAGCTCGAAGAAAACTCCAACCCTATGCGAGGAGCCTAGCAACCTGGAACAAAGAAGTAGGAGGGAACTCTCGATGCAAGTCTGATGCCTGTATGCAATCTAATCTAGAATGACATATCTCTTGCATGCAGGATGTGGCAAAGACTAATATCAATAATATCTAGGCTTTTTAAAATACCATCTATTTCACTGGTGCATATGCTTGGCCAAGCAACAAAATAACAAAAAGTGATAGTTTCAAAAAGGGAAACTATCGTCTCTATAAATCCACACTCGGCATCTTGTCTCGGATGTGGTTTCATAAAGAAATAAATGTAGTATGAATTGTTTCAAGTTTAAAATATTTCAAGTGTTTTCCATTCATTCAACTTTTTCAAGTATAATTTCATCATCAATTTTCTCTAATTGTTATACAAGTTTTGATATCATTAACTATGAAATATCAAATACATAATTTTCCAAAGCAAATAATAATTCATCTATTTAAGCTCACATTTTTCACATAATAAGTTAGTGTTTCAATGGTTTTACTATTGTTTGATTGAAATTCCAATAAAAACTCATAATTCGTCATGTATGTAAAATTTATTCAAAATCAGATTTGAATTATTCTTCAAAGTTTTAAATATGTATACATGCATATATATGTATATATGTATATATTCTTGTATATATATATATATATATATGACACTTAAATGGAACTCAGAATTTACACTTATCATCTAAAAAGCAGATTTTTATATCAAGACATAATTATAAATCAGAATATATATATATTCACCAAATTACAATTATCATTGACAAGTAGAAATTGTATAAATTCCAATTTGTATATTTTAATTTATCCTCTATATATATATATATATATATATATATATATAAACATATACATATGTATATATATACGTATATATATATTTTACATATAAGAAAAATATAGAACACTGAGAAAACATAATCTTGCTGAAAGATGTATATTTTTATTTAACATATAAAATTAAACGACAGTATATAGATTTTTTAGAAAATATACTATATATATATATATATTTATATATTTATATAAATATCAATTAATTTAATTTCATTTTGTGATATATATATACATATATACACATATGTATATTGTTGTATATATATATATATATAACAATTCAAAGGAAACGAAATTCTAAAGGAAGCGATTTAAACAAGTTGAAGTTTTATGCAATAAAACTGAGTTTCATTCAGTGGAATGAATGGGAAAGGGGGTGCGTTGCTCCCTTTAGGGCACAACCCTATGGGGAGGGCAATGCCCTCTCCACAATCAGCACAAAGTGATGCAGGAGCATCCAATGGTGTAAGGGCAATCTTGCACCACCAAAAAAATAGTTAAATTTCAAGCTTCTCAGTTTTTAGATGTTTTTACATTTTTGGATACCCTTTTCGTTATAATGAAATTCCCAATTTATGGTTTTTATTTTCTATTCCTGGGTTGAAAGATATTGCAGTTTTAGTTTCCCAGATTTGCACCTGAAAATCTTCTGAGTTAGATTTGAGGCACTTAGAGTTCCCGGAACAGCCCTAAAACTTGCTGAAATCGGCGTAGCAGACTTTGAGCACGTTATTGACTTTGAGACCTTTCCAACGGTTCAAACGGTTCATGAATCGGAGTCCCGGATCAAAAGTTATGGCCCTAGGAAGTTGGCGCACTTTCTAGAAGATACAATTGCAAATGTTCTTTTGAAATTTGAACTTCAAGTTGTAATTTTTCGGCGCCAAACCGCCTAAACTCAAATTTGAATGTTTTTTGGCTCCAAGCTAAAGGGGAGCTCTATTTATGGGCGGGTTTCTAATTTTTGGGGTAGCTTTTTGGGGACAAGCTCACATATTGCGAAAGGGTTATTCTGTAGCTTTCTGTAACTTGCATGTGTTGTAGAAATTGGGGATTTGAGATCCTCTACATGTAAGAAGCTCCATTTTCTGAATAATAAAATTATTCTCCTGTTTGTGGGTTATTTTCTAAGTCTCGGGCTGCACCCTCATCACAAAGGCAACTACAGGCTGCTGACAATTACATTTATTTTATATACTTTTTTTTTATAATATGCATACAATTTAAAACAATTCTATTACATATTATCTCTAATTCAAACATATAAATAGTGCAGAGATATATACAGGTGTATATGTGTGTGTGTGTGTATTCTGAAAGATATATATACACATATATATATATGATCATATTTATACTTTTTTTTATAATTGTATGTATTTATGTACAATCAGAAAATATAAGATATATATATGTTTTCTTCAAGAAAATACATATTCTAATTGGGTATTCTACTGAAAAACAAAGTTTAATTGAGTTTTTTTTTTTGATAGGAAAACAAATTTTGATCGCAATTCTACAGAAATCTTTTATATATTTTCAAAGCATATTGTTCTAGATTAAATTAAATCCAAACCAAACATGATTCATTATCACACACATTTGAATAGAAATTTAATGAAAATGAACAATTAAGAACCTGGAGTCCAACGCTAATCTGATAAATTTGCTATGATTCAGTTGTCCTCTCTTGTTCTATTCTTCTTTCCCCAATTTCACCCAAATCAACTGTTCTTGCTTGCTTCAAATTTTGTTTGAATCAGAAAAATAAATGATGAAAAATGAATGAAAATAATAATTCACAATGCATGCTCTTGTTGAGAATTAAAGAGTTTTTATAAACTTTTATTTACTTTTTCTAGCTTTATTTTGCTTTGCTTTTTGTTTGTTTTTCTAATTTTTAATCAACTTTGCTCATATTTTCTTGTTTTTATTGTTTTCTATCTTATCTCTTTGCTTTTGAAAATCTTCCATATTTCAGTTTATTCTAAGTTTTCTAATAAATCTGATTTTAGAATAAAGCAAGATTTGTTTTCCATGCACACATTATCCACAATTTAACAAAATAAATAACATATTAATCTTCAAATAAAACATTAACTTAAAATATACTAAACTAATTATTTCTATTTCTATGCATTAATTTATCATTTAATTAATTTTAAATAAACACTACAAAGTAAAACAATATAAACCATTAATTAAATAACCTCCTAAATGTAATTTAATATGATTACTAAGTGGTGTGTGTGGGAGAATCTGTTCCAACTTAACCTTGCCAGGTGGCTAACCTCCTCTACCTCAACCACACTCTTGGTCTTCAACAAACCTGCATCTCATATAAACTCAGGCACCCATTAATAGATTAGTGTCCAAAAATATAATCAAAGAAATACATATCATTCTCTATGTTACATCATAATAATCATCACATTTCATTTTATTGAAATAAAATATCATCCATTGCATTTCATCTTTCAAATAAAATAATCAGTCACCTAATTCTTATTCAAACTTCATAACAATTATTCCACCACACACATTTATTCATGTTTCAATTCCACTTAAAGTAAAAGAAAACCTCATCCAAGTCTGAGACGTGACATTTTGGTGCTCTTAAAATGAACAAGAAATTTCACATTTCAAGTTAGTGTTCCTAGAACTGAACCCACAACTTGCATATTTCAATTTGTGCTCTAAATTGAACAACTTTCACATTTGATTTTGGTGTATAAAAATTGAACCAACAATTTTCATCTTTGAATTTGGTGCACTAAAATGAATTCTATGTCATTTCAAGTAAACCACTGGTTGTGTATACTCTTTCCTTGTGCTTCATGCAATCTTGGAAATCAAAAGCACCATTAGTTTGAAATCTTTGTATGTATACCCAAGGTGTGATTACTTACATATGATCTTCCCTCACGACTCCAAAGAATGATCTTGGGAATCATAATCAATGTCATTACCATTTAATTTAGTAGGAGACTTGCCTAGGGATTTCATCACCTCAGGGTTCGATTTCAACACGTTCAGTGGGGTATAAAAAAGGGGGAGAACAAAAGTCATAACCTAAGGTGTGGTCAGTGTTCTTTAAACCAAGCCTCACAATCTTGATCTGTCGAGATGTGTATAGGTGAGGAGAGTGTAGGAGACCCCTCCAATCTTAGGCATCCCCGGGTGGGCTCATTGTTCACTAATTTTCACTACAAACCTTGTTTATTAGTAGCCTTTAAGACCTAGCCATTGGCTTATAGTGGTGCAACATACAGTATCATGCGTGAAGTTACTCACCATGTACTTTCCCTTGTTGAGGTGACCAATATTCCTTGATTCGGATCTTTTTCTTTGAAGGTGAGAGGTGTAGAGGTGGTACACGACCTCCATATCCTTTATTCACCCACTCATTTTGGAGGTATTCACTTCGACATGTGGGCCCACTTTAAGTTGATAAACCCATTCTACTACTAGCTAGGTTGTGTATTCTTTGTGTGTCTTCATTGTTCAATACTAGTGACACCAAATAGTGAGCTCTTGTTGAAGAAAGCTTGTGAACTCAACCTCAAAAATACTTGGAGTCAGTCTTGTATGCTATTCTTTGTTATTTTTATCACTTGACATATTAGACAAAATAAAAGTAGTTTTTAAACAATCAAAAAAATTCAAAACCCTAGATTGATTTAGGTTCAAACTTGCAAAATTCTATCTTTGAGTTAAAGTGATGCTTTTGACTATCATTTTCCACCGCTTCTCTTTACATCTCAATGTGTTTTAGTTTTCATCTTGATGATTTTTTCTATAAATCAATGCATCTATGCAACTCAACACTTTTGTCTTAGAATAGCCCTCTGTCAAAATTTGAAAAAAGTGCAGCGATGCTTTTGATTCACACAATGACTTGTTTTCCCATAAACCCATGCTTTTGCTAAAATCTTGTCACTTTTTCCAGGTGTAGTGGACCACTTCTATTTGTTAAATCAATGCTTTTGTAGAGTGACATGTTTGACTGTCAGTACCTCGAACACCAAAGTTTCTAAATTTCTAGATTCAAAAATTCACCAGTCAATCATCATAGGATCAAAGACTTGTATTAGACCTATCTAGGCATAATCAATCCTCCCAAAACAACAAATCAAACATCCCCATATCATTCTTTCATCTTGGGATTTTGTTAGTAACACATCCTCTTAGGGTTTGTACTAAGCAATAACCTCATCCACAACAAAAAAATAACTCATCCATTATCAACCAGAGTTAGACATAATCTTTTTAGATCTCTTATCAATATCCCCTAGTTTAGTTATTTTCTTGGAAAATTATAATTTTCAAGTAAGTTGTTAAATTATTATCAATCTTTGTGAACAAGTTTTCTTAGTAGTCATATTCTACTCCTAAGTTTTTAAGTTCACTATCATCTTCCTTTTATGGGAATCATTAGTCTAGGAAAAGCAAGGATTATCCTCAAACACTAATAAAAAAATGAGATCTAGTCAACTTTTGTCTTCTTTTAGGTTTCATATCCTACACCCATCCACAAACATCCACATCCAAACTTTCATTCAAAATCTACTTAGTCTGTCTTTTTCCAATCCCAATTTGAAAACAAAACATTCATCCACAACATATCATCCCAAATCTAACCCAAATCAAGAAGTTATAGTATCTTTTATATGCCAGTACAAACGAGGTCTCAAGTCAAAAATAAAATGTAGAATCCTAATCCAAACATGATAAACATAGACAAGAATCCATTTTAGGAAACCAACAATGAAAACCAAAACAGGTATGATCCAAGTGATGTCGAAGTATGTCATGCCCCAAAAATTTCGCTAGAAATACCTAACAATTTTATTTTATTTTTGTTATTTGTCAACCTATATGAGAGTTGGGGAAACTTCATTTGAATGTGATTTTGACTAATGAGTGAGAGACAATGATATCAATAAATAACTCCTTCCACTTAAGGCATTATCAAATAACTATACTATGCTATATCTTGCATGAACTGAATTTTCATATTTATAAGATGTTACTATTAATGTTAACATTGACCTTAATACCCATGTTAAGAATTTAATATATAAATACATATATATTCTCCATTAACCAACATATGATAATGTTAGTTCCATGCTACATTAGTGTCTTACAAATTCTCTGTGAGGCAAGTTCATATGTGGCTACCGATATTTTTGCAGCTACCAACCGAAGGATAATGGCTCTCTAAAGGCTTAAAATAATAATTACTAATCCTACTGATAATATTACATTATTCGACAGAAATTACAATAGTATAAAATTGCTCAATTATCCCTTTCATATCCATATTAATATTAGTTACCATGAAATTATATTCACATAAATATTGGAGGTGTCTAATTACTACTTTATATTTATATTAATATTTTCAAGTATCAAAGCTAAGGTCCACATGTAGAAGCATTTGTTTATTATCATTTGACTCATGTTGAGTTTGAATGTCTCTGATAGTAAAATCCCCTAAATTTTATTGAAGTATTCATGATATAATAATTTAAATATCCATAATAACATTAATACAAATCTAACTTTCAAGAATTTCCATGAAATTTAATTTGTTTGAATTGATTAGATTTTATTGCTAAGAAAACATTATGTCATGCCCATAATTTTTTTTGCTAGAAAAAAAAAAACCAACTATTTTTTTCAAAAGAAGACATTAACTGCTCGTTATATGCTACTAGCTACATACACTGAATAATGGTACCCAAGCAATGACATCATCAATACAAAGTCTGATGGTGAGGAGTGAATATTTAAACGAGTGAATGTGGGTGGAGACAATCACACACAAATACAAAATTGACAAATGCATAGTTTATAGAATTTACATTAATATCAAATTCAAATTTCAAATACGTAAATATTTACAATTTATTCTAATTAATAAATTTTGATATTATTTATTATTGATTTAATTATTTAAATACCCTTAATGAAAGATAGCTTATTCAAATAAATATACATGAAATTCTATTATTTTCAAACTAGTATTATTTTCAAATAAAAAGAAACTCCTAATATTACGTGGACCTCTTTCTTTACATATATTCTTATTTAAAACTATTAGGTTCATTTTCTTAAGAGTGTGGGAATATATTCCCTTCACTTTTCTTTAAGGAATACTATTAAAACTTATTACAACCCCTTTTATCTCTTTTTATGTAAAAAAAACAATATATCTCTCCACTTTCCAAGGGGGGCAGGATTAGTTAAATGTTTAAAAGAGCAGTTAATAAAGTGATTCATGTTGAGGTGGATTTCTTTAGAGAAAGCTTGGGACTTTTAAAACATGCGCATTTTGAATCAAGTTCTTTTTTAAAAAAAATATTATAACACGTTTTAGGGAACTCGTTATGTATAAGACAAGTATGATGATGGTATAGGCATAGAGAATAGTGATAGAATAACATCTACTACCATCACGATTAAAACCAGCATGGGTTCATTAACGGTTATCCTTAAGAGAGACGAGATATATCTTGTCATGCCCATATAATTGGACTTGTTATGCCAAAGCTAAATATTTAGACTCCATTTTAAAGTTTGTACTGTGAACAGAACTTAGGGTGTCCATTAACAAAGCCAAAAGATCAGCTAAAATATTTAGCCTGAATCACTACGACAAGGATAGTTAGTGCAGCAATAGAAGATGCTCTCAGGCATGGCAGTGGCTAGGAGAGAAGCTGCTACCACCCTTCTACTAATTTGACAGTGATTTTGTTTTTTTTTAAACCAATTATAATGTTATCTACTCAGTCCATAATTCACCCGGACAGTGGATTATTATACACAATTTACACATTTGACAGTTATCGAAATTTGTAGTTTATATATATTTTTATGCTATTGATATAGTACTCAAGCTGAGCAAGCATAGCGTGGGTGACCTCTACGACATAGATGGCTATGGTAATAAAGTTACCTGCAGAGGGAGTCAACTGGGATACTCAACCCACCCTTTCCAAAATTCCATGCCTTACATTAATACATGCAGTTAAACCCACACAAATATTAGTTGGAGTTTCTATGGGGATAATCTACCGCACGTATTCTCACAGCCATATCTTTAGCAAAAAATATGACAAACAACAATGCGGTGGGGTGGAGAGTAGGTAGGAGAGAGATACCATTTAATGGATTTTACATCAACCACCAGGTCTGCACAATAGATAATGTACTTGTGGAAATATAAAATATTGATATTTAAAATGCTTTAAACCAAATACCAAACCAAGACTAAAGTCGCCCAAGCTAAATCACAGTCATTAATAACCAGTTACTTTGATTCTCTGGCGCCCTGATCACATCTTAGAATCGATGGCTCTACGGTGGTTGAAATGACTATAATGAGCCATACCTCTTGTAATTATTGCCCATGCCCCTTCGAATTGCTTATCTTCTAAGTTAAGAAACTACACTGACCATTTTAATAAGGATTTGATTTGGGGAAAGAAACTTAGGTGAGAGGCTTGATGAAATACAACATGTTGCACATCAGATAGAGTAAATCAAGCCCAGAGGGAAGAAAGATTATCTTCGTACTTTATCTACGTTTGTGAAACTGTCTACTGGAGAAAGTGAACATAATATCTGTTCTTAAGAATCCTCCTCTTCTTATTTTTCTCCCGTTTATTAAATTTATTTTCCTATCTCTTGCATCTACGCTAACTGGAGGAATTACAACATTCTAATTTTGTTGCTACTTTCGACAGCAAGACCCTTCTAGGCAGATTTTTCTAGCATTTCCTTCAGGAGAACAAGAACCCAATCTGCTTGTAGTGCTACCTTGTAGACGTCTACAGCTTGAGACACAACTCTTACGGATACGCCTCGTATGGGACAATTCCTTATGGAGGAGAAATAGGTATTACCTGGACTATCGAGATTCGAACTGGGGTCTTCAAAGGAGCCGAAGATACATAAGAAACAAATGTCATAAACCCTGTTGCTACTGCCATGAGACTGTGCTATCATTGCAGCTAGGGTGTTATACCATAGAAGCTTAAAGTTTCAATATTATTGTTATCTTGGTTTAGTTTAGTTTCTTCCATTTTGTAGTAACATTGATAGCTATAGCTTTTTAATATGCATCTACTGTTCATTGTGATATTACCCAGGTGGATAAGTTTCCTCAATGTTGTTTGGTTTATTAATTTATTTACTTCTAATACCATTTCTATTAAATCTGTATACTACAGATTCTACATCATGAGTCTCATGTAAATTTTCCCATTATTTATTTGATCATTTGTAAACATCTTAATAACCTATACACTACATTCGAAACTGAGGAGGAGGATTTATACATATACGTGACCTGGTTATGCTAAGTGGTAAAAAGCTTCTATCCCCATTTTTGTTTGTTTTATTTTAGTTTTGTTTCCCATCATTTTCCCTAATTTTGCGGGAGAAAGGTTCAAGGATAGATAAACCCAGCTTTTCCTCTATTGTGGCTTGTAACTTTTTTTTTTAAAGAAACCCTATACGTTCTTTGAAGAAATCTGAAATCAAGAGAATTGGAAATTTATCAGTACATTTTCTGCTTTATAGTTATTCCAATTACTACAACAGAGCCCACCCTCTTAGGCAGCTATGGACTAGTATATTGTTGGCTTTACCCAACCTTCCAAGTGGTTATTACTGTTTTAAGATGCCATATTTATATTTCCTAGCACCTTAATCTTCTCAAAAATACTATCTAAGATGAGACGCTCACATATATTCAAGAGAGCTACTATAAATACACAAACATGCTTGTATTTCAGCCTTATATCATGGATTCATTAAATGTATCCCCCTGAATTAATATTAATAGAATCATATGCCCATATTCTCTCTCTCATTTTTTGAGTTCCATGCATGTCTATGATCAGGTATTCCACTCATGCTAACTGAGATGAAGTTAAGGAAATAGTGGTGTATTTCGAAATGCAAACACATTCATTAAGTTTATGTTTTCACATGGATACATACTTAAATAAAAAGATACATCTAATATATATATTCATCATCATATATTATACCTCCTTTTTCCATTTCTATATTGAACAATATGAGGCTCACTTCTTTGCACTAACAACATGATCACAATTATATGAGAAAACAAATGATTTACATACCCATCAAAATAGGTCTTGCTCTCCCCCCTACCGTAATGGCGTCATGGAGCCTCGTGGGCTCTAGCCATACCCCCGAGCAAGGAATTTTTAGCTCCATGATGATATACGGAGTCTTTTCTCATATTATTATTTTTTTACAAGAGATAAACTAACATATCACAAACTTCATGCATCTAGATTCTCTACCTTCTATTTTCAACCATGATCCATACACTATGCCACCTTCTTACAACCAATAAACAAGGGTAAATGAAAATAGGAAGAACTCATCTCTTCTTCTTTTCTTTTAGGTGAAGGGATTGAACTCCTTCCTCCATCATTTCTCTCCAAGCCAAGCCATCTTGTTCATTGTCTTCCAAAGGAGGTGGACTCCTCTCCTCTTCTCATTCTTACTACCATCTCCATCAAAGTTCTCCAAGAGGAGAAGTGGGTAACACCCTACTCACTCTTCCTCTCCAACTATAGGAGTTTCAACTTGCAACCTTTTGGATGGGGAGGTGTGGAGTGTACCTCCCTTCTTCAATGAGATTCTTTTCTCATTAAAGAGGTAGCATGCACTTGGACAACCCTAAATCTTTTTACCTCCCATCCTCTCCTCAAAATTCGTCACTCTTCATTATGGGGACTTTTCACGAGTCAAATCATGTCCTTGGGACCCTATTGCATGCCTAATTGACCCCTACCACTAAGGTATAGACCCTAGGGGGTTTATTTTTGTATCCCAACCAAGTAAATTGACCAACAACCCTCTTTAAAGACCCACTTAAAGATCCATCCGAGTTTCACACTTGGGTAAGGGTTCCCAACCCCTAACCCACATAATTAAATATTCTCACAAACCAAAATAAATTATACATTTAATATCAACCTTCACCTCTTAATCTATCAACATATTAACTTTATATCCTCAAGAAGATGTCTTTTGATTTGCTCTCGATGGTCCTCCCTTCTCATGCTAACACTGTTGCCTTCCTGCACATTACCGACACGATCATAAGTAACATTGTATATCACATTAATCTATTAGCTGAATATTCTAAACTTTAACCATATAATAATCCATTTAAATCTCAATCTGTATTCCATAGTATACTAGTGTATTCCACCTTCATGGTAGTGACAATAGAACATAATGTCAAAATGAAATTACAAGGATTTTTCCAAAAGATCTCCTTATTTATCATCCACAATATATCTAATCATCAATTTAATAAAATCATATCACAAATTAGGTTTAGCATTAATCGCGTGTGAAATGGGGTCTTACATCCCCCTCCCCTTAGCTTAGACTTCCTCCTGGAAGTCGTTAAGGTTAGGAATATAAATCTCAATATATCAATGCACATAAATATATTAGAATATGAATTACTATACTTTCTTGATGAAGAAATCATAGCATCCAACCATTAAGCACACATTAAATTAATCCCTTTCATGAATCAAACATCTAAATACTCAGAACAAAATTTTCCACCATGTATAACATTTATTCAAAATATAGTCACATTATAACAAATGTTAGTAGCCATCCATGTAGTTAATATTTTTTAAATCAACATATATCGAACACATTAACATCCTTGGATACCCTACAAGGTTTTGTTTTGCATCATAAACATCACTCATGATGTTAGAAAATATTTTTGTTCTAATATCAATTCATGTCTCAAAAACAGTGGTCTCAATTTTATCTGTCACTTTCTTTCTCACGTAACAGTCAAGTACTTTCACATGTCATTTATTTGCAAATTTATGCATACATCACAACAATTACACATAACTCACATCACAAGGCTCAATGGGGTTTACAAGGATGGATATTCTTGGATGCCATAATCATTAGGAAAGATGGTCTCGAGGCCCTTCTCTAAGGACTCCTCCATACTGATAAGAACAATCATAGAACGAGGGGAAGAATGGATTAATGACCATCCCATACCGGTCCCATTTACAACCCCCTTCAAAATAATTCCCCAGTGCATCTACTCCCCTATACGACCTGCCAGGAAACCCCTTGGGATATGGCAGTTTATAGATTTCACATTACATCAGACATGCCAACAATTTGTAAACAAGTAGAAAGCCTCAAACCAAGTAACATAAGATCATAAACCAAAGTTTCAATAAAAATCTCCAAGAGGAAACTATCAATTTCAAAGAGAAACAAAATAAAGATCAATTGTAGCTACATTGCAACATTCTAATCTTAATTCAAAAATAAAACTAAACAAGTCCTTGAGGCAATTTGGACTATAACAACCTTCAAATGGCTAAATAGCCTAATAAAATAAATGCAAAATTCTACACTGCTAGTGCATAATAAAATAAAACATCAATTAAGAATTACCAATAGTTCATATTTCAACAATAAAATACACACATTACGAGCACCACGTGACTTGATAAGCCACCTAAAGGGAGGAGGGGAATGGTGGTTCTCTAACCACATAAGTATAATAGTGTGCAATAATTGGTGGTCCCTAACCACAAAAATATGAATAACTGGTGGTCCCTGACCACAAAATTTTCATCATTGGTGGTCCCTGACCACATAAATATAAGTAACTGGTGGTCCCTGACCACATAAATATGAATCACTGGTGGTCCCTTGACCACATAAATATAAGTCACTGGTTGTCCCCAACCACATAAATATGAGTAACTGGTGGTCCCTAAAATTCCATCCTTTACCCATGGGTTATAAACATCAAGGAATAGGTTTGCACTATGAACCAACAAGCGTGGCTCTCATATGTGGGGGAGTAGGCCACGATCAACGTCCATGGGAGGATTACAATGACTCGACATAGATCCTTTGTCAGGATTAGGGACAACGCCCTGAGCTCATAATTTCCCGATGGGAGAACATGTGCCTCTCAACCCCTATTCACACTAGCTGGCATCACACTCCCATAAGGGGGGGAACCAAACGCTAGGGGTACACATTTAACATAAAAATAAAACTAACACAAAGGAATACATCAAATTTCATTAATAGACACACTTATACACATAACTCATTTATTTGAACTCACAACTAGCTAGCTTACATAAAGGCCATCACAAAGGGTGCATATAGGGGATCATACTAGATGTCCACCACCCTTATCCCAAGTTAGATACCCTGTATCTCATACTTGGGACACAACACATTTACTGGTTTTCACTTCACATGTCATAACATAATACACTTTATGAAATTCACCATATTGTAGAACAAAATCAATTCGCTTACATACACTTATTTTTATTTAAACAATATTCACTTTCCTTCTTAATTTTGTACATATCTACTCACTTTGCATAGGTAAAATGAATCACTAGTTGATGCACAAATGTAGCTTATGTATATTACTCCATTTTCCTAGAATTTAACAATACATGGTACACCACACTTCCCATCTTACTAAGTGTTTGACATCACATATATGATCAAGATTGGTTTTCTATATTTATCCATACCATTATTCTTTCTTCATTCAACTATGTTTGTTATGTTCATTAACATATCAGTATGGGTAATTCCACTATATTTTTCACAACCTGTTAAGGAAGATTTCTCACTTAATAGGGAAAGTAGTCAATCATTTTCATTTGAAACATGGAAATATATGAGAAAAGAAAACACACTTGATGCATAAAACACATAATAACTCATGGAATAGTAATTCTCACAACCCATTAATATCTTTAACAGTTCTTGCATTTCGCTATTTAAATCTAAACTATTTACTCACATGTTGTAATCATCATTGTTACAATCACAATTCCATTTAACCTCATAAAAATGCATAATGAGTAGAAGTCTTGAAATTTCTATCCACCTTTAAGCTTTCTCCTTTGCATTCAAGTGTAAATAATTTTACCTCAAAGAGTAAATATGGTCAATGGTATAAAATGCACATTAGTTGAAAGTTTTACAAGTCTACTTTAGTGTCTCTTATCTATATAGTTTAACTTTCCACACTGTGAATCACACATAATTCATTACTCAATTTATAGATCTTCATACAATTGATTATTCAATCCATGCAGCATGTATACAACCTTCAAGGTCAACACCTAATTGATTACATTATTACTTCCTTTATGAAAAGTTTCCTTTCTTATTTTTGCACCAATAAGTCTTTAGTTCTTAGCTATGTATAAGGAAGTAGTTATGGTGTGTGCCCTAAGTAATGTTGTCACTCCAATTGCATATTTGACAAGGTATCTTCCCCAAGGTTTTAGACTCAATTACTAGAAGGAAATTGTTTTCACATTAACTAAAACAATTTCCACCAATCTTGACATAGTTGTAACTTTCTACACATTCTCACCTTTGACTTGACTCCTAGAAATCATCTTGCTTTGTTAACTATTTAATCTTTAAATAATAGAGCACAAGGGTTTGTTAGCTTATAGTTTTATCAAGTTTACTACGCCATCATCTACTTACACATGTGTTTAAATAACTTTAAAGTTTCACCATTTAAGTCAAGATGAATATTTTGATTCTGACCACTTTTATAAATTGGACTTAATATATAATGCAAGATTTTGATTATTAGTTGATGTCATCATACATGGTATCGTTACCTATCACACACAATACGAATCATTTGTTGCTTCATGAAATCAACCCTTATACGCTTATATGTAAATCAAGATAGATTTGGTTAATAGGTTAAGGCCTAGGAAAATCATGCCCTAAGGCATACAAGATAAAAGTTCATGCATGTATTAATACCAATTTGTGAGTTCAAGCCCTTAACTTTATGTCTAACAACCTTCACCTTGAGGGTTCAGTTTTAATTAAAAAAAAAATTGACAAGATTTTAAATCTTGCTATAAGGGTACTTAAATTACACATAACACACAGTTCGAGGGTGTTATATTTAATCAATTTAAGAGTTTATAAATTTAAACTTATTTAATTACAACCTTCAACACACTAATCCTTTTCACGGTTCATAATTTTTATTTTTATTTTTGGCTAGTTACATGATTCCAAATATAATTATAATGTTCTATCCTTTCTTCATACTAAAGTTTCTATAAGAAAATATGTTGCACTTCAAATGTCCATAACTTTTGGAAATTACCTTATTATTGTATTGAAGAATTATGGCCTTAAAATTATGCAAAATATTTTTTCCTCAATGATACACCTCAGTATGTCGTATTACTCTATTCACGCATTTATAACAAGGACTATGCCTTATAACTCAATTATACCCCTTTTAAAGGTTTTAAGGAAATTTGATAACAACAGGCTAGATTAATGTCGTAAGCCTAGTTAACTAGCTTAATATGGGATCTAGACATTCACCTTATTAAGGAACCAAGTTTAGACTTGAGTTTCTTTTAAAAGTTGAATCCCTTAATTAGTTGCTTGCTTGACCCATCTATAATGGTCACTTCCTGATCATTTAGTACTTTAAAACCTTATTTAGGTCATATGTTTAAACTAAGTTCTCATATATCACACCATGTGATTCTTTTAGATTTAACATTTTATTCTAACTAGCACAAGGTGTTTTGCATACACATAATAGTTAATGCCCTATTTATTCCCAAAGTTCCCTAGGGTTGCAACCTAGGGCTCTGATACCAAGTGTCATGCCCCAAAAATTTTGCTAGAAATACCTAACAATTTTTATTTTTTTTGTTATTTGTCAACCTATATGAGAGTTGGGGAAACTTCATTTGAATGCGATTTTGACTAACGAGTGAGAGACAATGATATCAATAAATATCTCCTTCCACTTAAGGCATTATCAAATAACTATACTATGCTATATCTTGCATGAACTGAATTTTCATATTTATAAGATGTTACTATTAATGTTAACATTGACCTTAATACCCATGTTAAGAATTTAATATATAAATACATATATATTCTCTATTAACCAACATATGATAATGTTAGTTCCATGCTACATTAGTGTCTTACAAATTCTCTGTGAGGCAAGTTCATATGTGGCTACTGATATTTTTGCAGCTACCAACCGAAGGATAATGGCTCTCTAAAGGCTTAAAATAATAATTACTATTCCTACTGATAATATTACATCATTCGATAGAAATTACAATAGTATAAAATTGCTCAATTATCCCTTTCATATCCATATTAATTGATGAGGGCACAGCCCGAGACACAGAAAATAACCCACAAACAAGAGAATAATTTTATTATTCAGAAAATGGAGCTTCTTACATGCAGAGGATCTAAAATCCCCAAGTTCTACAACGCATGCAAGTTACAGAAAGCTACAGAATCACCCTTTCGCAATATGCGAGCTTGTCCCCAAAAAGTTACCCAAAAATTAGAAACCCGCCCATAAATAGAGCTCCTCATTAGTTTGGAGCCAAAACAACATTCAAATTTGAGTTTAGGCAGTTTGGCAGAAAATTTACAACATGAAGTTCAAATTTCAAAAGAGCATTTGCAATTGTATCTTCTAGAAAGTCAACTTGCCATAACTTTTGATCCGGGACTGATTCATGAACCGTTTGAACCATTGGAAAGGTCGAAGTCAATAACGCTAAATTTTCTATGCCGATTTTGGCAATAAGGACTCTAAGTGCCTCAAATCTAACTTTCAAGATTTTTAGGTGTGGGAAACTTGCAATATCTTTGAAAAAATTTGTAAATTGGGAATTTCATTATGAAAAAAAGGGTAAAAATGTAAGAACATCTAAAAACCAAGAAACTTGAAATTTAACTATTTTTGGGTGATGCAAGATTGCCCTTACACCACTGATGCTCCTGCATGACACCCAATAATTTGAGAAGTGCCCGTATTGATTTACAAATGCATAGTTTATGAATTTACAATTTCAAGATAATAAAATGATGATTGAGGTTATCAATAATTAATTATGATATGAAATCTAGTTGTATTGATTATAGTCCTCAAACTGATGATCTTATAATCTTATTATATGTTCCCTCGATAAGGAATATATGCTATCTTGTCTTGTTAATGTCAATGTTTAAAATTTCAGATTAATTTCTAAATAATTCAATTGGAGATCTACTAAGTAAGACAAACTGGATAGGTTACTCCTTTAAAAATCTAATTAGATTGAGAGAGTTGGTTATGTTTAGAGCAAAGTGCAATAGATTGGAATAAATGAGATTATGAGTTACAGGTGGATAACTATATTTACCAACATTTGAAACAGTTTGTGTTGAGACCAATAAAATGCTCACCTCTCCTGAATGTCATTGGAAATAAACCCCCATGAGGGTTATCTTTTAAGTTAAGAAGAATACAATAAAACAACATATAATAAGGGCAAATTTGATTCGGGGAAATGGACTCTATAAAAGGCTTGATGATCTATTTCCTTGAATTGAAACTAGAGGGGCAATTTAACTTTCTTTGAAATATGCTTGAACAATTTAGGAAACAAAATCTGGAGTGTGGATCTTTTTTGCTGGGCATTTACAACATTCTTTTTAATGCAGAAGGAGTAGCAATTTTGTAGGTTGGAGCTTGAGACCCTCTGTTGAGAAGGGAAAGACTCTCTGGAGAACAACGTTCTGATAGGAATTCTTTTAGTTATCATGAAATTGTGTAAGAACAACTCAAATCTTGGAGTGTTCTTTGTGAAATCTTCTAGTTGTGCCCTTGTTTATGCTGTACCTTTTTACAGTTTCTTCACCTCTTCAATTGGAAATGAATTTCTGCTCCAAATGTCATCTGGGCTGTGATTAAGGATAGTAGGAATATGTGTGCTACCTTTAAATTTAAAAATTTCAATTTACTTGGGGGTTGATGTTCGTAATATGTGTTTGAAATGTAAATTTCTATGTGAATGATGATGATATGCGTCCTTGGGTTTGGTTTTCTACCAGAGACGCAATGGATTTATATTTATAATTTATTTCAACTGTTGGATTCTAGTTTTTTCCTTAATTTAATTGGGCGTTCAATTGGGTTATTTTAAAAATAAACCAATAAATTTCACCACCTTTTCCAGGGAGTCCAACTCCCACCACCACAGCCGCCACCGTCGCCGCCAAGGGTCGGCTCTGTGTGCTTGGCCCACAGCCGCCGCCGCCGCGGGCGACGGTGACTGTGTGCGAAGCACACAGTTCCGCCGCCATGAGCAACGGTTGATGTGTGCTTTGCACACAGCCCCGTCGCCGTGGGTGGCGGCGGGTGGTGGGAAAAGCACCCAGCCCCACCGACCATGGGAGGCGGGGGTCTCTGCAATTAGGGCTTCGACCCTTTGTTAAAACAAAAAATATATATATTTGTATAAAATTACATATGCTTCGATTACTGTTTCATGTTATTTAAAATGTGTAATTTATATGTATATTTTATAAAATATAAATATTATATATATATATATATTATTAAAATATATATATAAATATAATAATTTAATTAAATAGGTTATGATATATGGAAATTGGAAAATGGGGTTTAGAGTTTAAACTTTAATAAATTTTTTTTTTATGCAAATAAAATAATAATTTATTTAATCAATATTTTATTTGGCATATTAAAGGGTGTTGGATGATTAGTTGGAATATCATAATAGTCATGCGAGTTTTATTGAAGAAATTAATATGTTAAACCAATAGCCGTAATTTCTTTTAAAAGAGTTGATTTTGAGTTATTATTTAAATGTACATTGAAGACATAATTGTGCATGTAAAATAATAAGGAACAATCTATGATTAATTGAAATATATGAAAAGGTAATTTATTTAAGGAGTCGACCTTGATCATCAAGTCGAAATTAACGGAGTTCATTTAATTAATCGAATATCCTTATTTAAAAATTTCATTATTGATATCCAGGAATAAATAGTAAATCCTTGAACATAAAATAATGCCTCGAAAGCATATGTTAAAGAATGTTGTAATAGTTGAAAGAGGAGCGTAAAACGGTTATCTCATTTGTTGAGATGAAATGAAATAGAAGTACGATCAACGTTTCATTTAGAATTTTGACTTTGATTAATTTACCCTATGATGCATTGTGATTTAAGTGATTTAATTTAAATGCTTTTTGATTAAAATATCTTGATCTTGAATATAATCGTGAAACCTAGAAGTGAAGATTAATTTAGTTAATCTATATGTCTATACATCAAACGTTCTAAGTATAGAAGACAATTGAGAAACTTAGGGTTAAAGAATGTCTTAGTTCACATAGATGGTTATGACCTTTAACTATGGAACAAAATGGAAGAGCTTAGGATCAATGAACTTTTCATTGCAATCAAAGAACTTTGTTTGTCAAATGTTGGTTTATTGATAATTTTGATGTCGATTAATTATAAATTGATCAAGTAAAGTTGTATTATTGGATTAAATTCTTTAATGTCTGCAAGAGGGCCTATGCATTTTCTATTCAGTAAAATTGATTGGAACATATTGTGTTCAGGTAGAAATGAGTATAGTTGATTTAGTTAATGTTGAGTTGAAATTGGAGACTGATTTGTTGATCTAAGTGCTATTTATCAAGGTGTTTTAATTATAGAATATAATGGCAAAACTTAGAGAAAGGAAGGACTTATTATTAAATGGAAATGTTCTGTTAATCAAGTAATTTTATTTATAGTATATGATTGTGAGTCATAGAGTGATGGATTGGTCTATTCCATTTCAATGATGTTATCTATTAAATGTCTTGGTTTTAGTATATGAAATTTCGAGTATGTGATATGTTCCTTGCGTATTTCTTGTCGTGAAAAGAAATGGGTTCGATTGTTTGATAAATGCAAGTCATGTAACTGTGTTTGACTGGGTTTAGGAAACTCAAACATTAGTTTACTTAACTATCCAGAATGCTTGTAGTGTCATAACGTTCGTCCTCTATGTTGGGAGAATAGAGTCAATGTTGAAGTCTTCCAGTTTGGAGTTCATGTATTTGTTTGGGATTGTGGTACGTGAGTCAATTTTGTTGTGCCTTGGGATTTGTGCATGTGTCACCAAGTCGTTTCACCCAGTTTTCACGTTCGGGTTTTGTAATTTGTGCCTCCTTTGGAATAGGAGAGGGTAATGTATTTTGTACCTCCTTTGAAAGGAGGGGGTTTCTGTAATTGGTTTCCTCCTATGTTTGGAGTGGGTTTCTGTAATTGGTTTCCTCCAGTGTTTGGAGTGAGTTTTCTTATTTTGTTACCTCCTTGGATTGGAGAGGTCGTGTTATCTGGTCACCTATTATGATTATGACCAGGTGTGTTGTCTTAGGAGAGTGGCTTGCAAATGGGCGCCGGCGCACAAAGTGGCACCAGGATAACCCTTTTGCAAGTTGGTTAATTCAGTGATAACTAAATAAACTTTTAGAAGTTTAGGATGCATCAAACATTAAATAAGATTAAGTATGCCTCGCTCATGGACCCAAGGGCTTGTTGTAGACTTGGGATGAGACGGGAAGGCCTGGAATGGCAAGATCATCTATCTCGTCTTTACGAGAGGTATTTGGTTCCGCATGAGTAAGCATGGGTGCCGGGAATGCGGTAGAGGCTACCAGGATACCCGTGTAGTGGGGGCCGGGGCCTAGGAAGATTCCCAGAGGATATCCCTTGACGAACTATGCGATGACACTCTTCCTAAGTCAGCAGTTTGTTATGTTTTATTTGTGACACTCTTGATCTATTCTATGTCTGGAAGCAATGTAACCTGTGGCAGTTTTGTGAGAGTCGTACCTAGAGTTGTACGTTTGCCCGTTCCGTCTTGTGATGAGGTCTTGTATTTATTTTGTTTCAGCTTTGTGTGACCCGTGTCTAGTGGTAGATGATCTTGGTAGGAATTCCTGGTTACTATCTCCTAGCACGGAGGGAGTGGAACCTTTTGGATTCCACGTGGTCGGGTGGCGTGCATCTTTCTGTTGGATTCTTCTTCATGTTCGTGTGTTCATGATTTCTAGTTGGAGAGCTCGTGGGAATTAGATTCTTCTCACACTTCATTCTTTCAGCTCTTATTGTATTTTATTACCCCTCATTTGTTATCGAGGTGGAATTTGTAAAGTGTAATCATAACTTTTGGACTTACCTCATTCGGGGAATGAGTATTGTAATCTTATTGTTATTCTTGTAATTGAAATCTTTTGGTATTTCTTATCCTTCGTTGCAAGCTATCTTGTATGGAATGTATGTGGTCTCATTTCCTTAAGTGTTTAATGTTTCGGTTTATATTAATGTTTGTTGTTGTTTGGGTTCTAAAGTAATCTTGTCTCGTGGCCTTAGAGGTTGTTGGCAATGTGTATTCATATTTCATGTTATTTGTACTTAAACAAACAAAAAAAAAAAATTGGTACGTTTAAGTGATGAATTGCAACTTCCTCTAGGGTTGCGTGGCGGGGCATTACAATTATACCATAGAAGCTTAAAGTTTCAATATTATTGTTATCTTGGTTTAGTTTAGTTTCTTCCATTTTGTAGTAACATTGATAGCTATAGCTTTTTAATATGCATCTACTGTTCATTGTGATATTACCCAGGTGGATAAGTTTCCTCAATGTTGTTTGGTTTATTAATTTATTTACTTCTAATACCATTTCTATTAAATCTGTATACTACAGATTCTACATCATGAGTCTCATGTAAATTTTCCCATTATTTATTTGATCATTTGTAAACATCTTAATAACCTATACACTACATTCGAAACTGAGGAGGAGGATTTATACATATACGTGACCTGGTTATGCTAAGTGGTAAAAAGCTTCTATCCCCATTTTTGTTTGTTTTATTTTAGTTTTGTTTCCCATCATTTTCCCTAATTTTGCGGGAGAAAGGTTCAAGGATAGATAAACCCAGCTTTTCCTCTATTGTGGCTTGTAACTTTTTTTTTTAAAGAAACCCTATACGTTCTTTGAAGAAATCTGAAATCAAGAGAATTGGAAATTTATCAGTACATTTTCTGCTTTATAGTTATTCCAATTACTACAACAGAGCCCACCCTCTTAGGCAGCTATGGACTAGTATATTGTTGGCTTTACCCAACCTTCCAAGTGGTTATTACTGTTTTAAGATGCCATATTTATATTTCCTAGCACCTTAATCTTCTCAAAAATACTATCTAAGATGAGACGCTCACATATATTCAAGAGAGCTACTATAAATACACAAACATGCTTGTATTTCAGCCTTATATCATGGATTCATTAAATGTATCCCCCTGAATTAATATTAATAGAATCATATGCCCATATTCTCTCTCTCATTTTTTGAGTTCCATGCATGTCTATGATCAGGTATTCCACTCATGCTAACTGAGATGAAGTTAAGGAAATAGTGGTGTATTTCGAAATGCAAACACATTCATTAAGTTTATGTTTTCACATGGATACATACTTAAATAAAAAGATACATCTAATATATATATT
The DNA here is from genome assembly GCA_007258455.2 of Sequoia sempervirens. Taxonomy (NCBI): domain Eukaryota; kingdom Viridiplantae; phylum Streptophyta; class Pinopsida; order Cupressales; family Cupressaceae; genus Sequoia; species Sequoia sempervirens. Next base: position 161,273,536 of record VDFB02000002.1, on the reverse strand, counting down.
CATCATCATATATTATACCTCCTTTTTCCATTTCTATATTGAACAATATGAGGCTCACTTCTTTGCACTAACATGATCACAATTATACGAGAAAACAAATGATTTACATACCCATCAAAATAGGTCTTGCTCTCCACCCTACCGTAATGGCATCATGGAGCCTCGTGGGCTCTAGCCATACCCCCGAGCAAGGAATTTTTAGCTCCATGATGATATACGAAGTCTTTTCTCATATTATTTTTTTTTTACAAGAGATAAACTAACATATCACAAACTTCATGCATCTAGATTCTCTACCTTCTATTTTCAACCATGATCCATACACTATGCCACCTTCTTACAACCAATAAACAAGGGTAAATGAAAATAGGAAGAACTTATCTCTTCTTCTTTTCTTTTAGGTGAAGGGATTGAACTCCTTCCTCCATCATTTCTCTCCAAGCCAAGTCATCTTGTTCATTGTCTTCCAAAGGAGGTGGACTCCTCTTCTCATTCTTACTACCATCTCCATCAAAGTTCTCCAAGAGGAGAAGTGGGTAACACCCTACTCACTCTTCCTCTCCAACTATAGGAGTTTCAACTTGCAACCTTTTGGATGGGGAGGTGTGGAGTGTACCTCCCTTCTTCAATGAGATTCTTTTCTCATTAAAGAGGTAGCATGCACTTGGACAACCCTAAATCTTTTCACCTCCCATCCTCTCCTCAAAATTCGTCACTCTTCATTATGGGGACTTTTCACGAGTCAAATCATGTCCTTGGGACCCTATTGCATGCCTACTTGACCCCTACCACTAAGGTATAGACCCTAGGGGGTTTATTTTTGTATCCCAACCAAGTAAATTGACCAACAACCCTCTTTAAAGACCCACTTAAAGATCCATCCGAGTTTCACACTTGGGTAAGGGTTCCCAACCCCTAACCCACATAATTAAATATTCTCACAAACCAAAATAAATTATACATTTAATATCAACCTTCACCTCTTAATCTATCAACATATTAACTTTATATCCTCAAGAAGATGTCTTTTGATTTGCTCTCGATGGTCCTCCCTTCTCATGCTAACACTGTTGCCTTCCTGCACATTACCGACACGATCATAAGTAACATTGTATATCACATTAATCTATTAGCTGAATATTCCTTATAGCTACGCGAAGAAAAAAATCATATTGCAATATTAGGAAAGACAATAAATGAATAAAAGAAACATAAGAAAAATTAGGGTAGTCACTAACTTCAAGGGAATGGCATTAATAAGATTTTTAAAACATATCTTATTTTATGGGGAAATGTGTCACTTTAGAGAAGATCTAAAACACCTTTTGAGAACTATTTTATAGCCTATTACTATGGGATAGGAGATCCCATAAAAAGTTCCTCATAATCCTCTATAAAAAAAAGAAAGCCTCACCAATAAATTAAAAAACCCTTCTTATAAATAAGGCACTTAATTCTATATCCATTTAATCTCTTAAAAGAAAAAATAAATAAAGTGATTCGTTTTCCTTTTTGGAAGGGGGAATGTATTAGATTAAAATGAAAAAAATATTAAAATACAATAAAAATAAATAAAAGAAGGTAATAAGTATTAGGGAATATGAGAGAGAAGGGAAGCTTATTTTCATTTATTTATTTACATTTATTTCTTTAGTTAATAAATTAAATATGAGTAAATATAGTCATTAATTATAAAGTGTTAACTATATTTTAAATAAAAATAAAAATGAATTAGCAAATAATTAATATATAAACATATTATGTATATGTAATAGATAATTAAATAATGGTAATATGAAGTTCAATATTAATATCATTGTCAGATTCATAACAATAATGGTATTATTAGTTTTTGAGTAAATAATAGTATTAGTAAGTTGATAATATTATTGGTGCTAACCAAAGACTAAATAATTAGATGAGTCATATGATAATAATAATCTAATGCAAATTTGAGATTTAGTATAGATAATATTAGTTGAAGCGAATGACATTCTTAATGGAGTTTGATGGTCAAGCAACCAAACAAACAATATTGTTATCTTGAAGAAACATTTTATTTTCTAAATAGAAAGTATATTATTTAGAGATGGTTACATAAAAGTATTATGTCTCTTTAAGCATGATCACATTAGTATTTTAGTGACCAAGTAACAATGTTGTTAGTGTCAAGATTAGCATGTTTAAATAGCATCAAAGGTAATGTTAATGGGAAGTAATATTAGTAAAGTTATTTATGGAAATATAAGCTCTACTACCTATTATAATAATAATAACACTAAGGTTGATGGTTACCTCATTTGCTATGAACCGGTATGAATAATACCATCCAAAGAGGACCCAATCCAACCTGCTTTTCCCTTGCAAATGTAGAATTGTAATAATAATTGAATATCGAAAAAATTATTACCATCACCTAATTATTTTAAGTGCATAAGTACATATGAGTACGAGATTCATAAAAGTATTGGGGTTCATATGGAATTCATTAGTATCATATTGAAATATTAAATAGATTAGTTAAACAAATTTAGCAATATTATTATAAATGAAGGAATGAGGAAAACCACTTCTAAAGAACTTGGCTTAATTAATCCACGAAGGGTGTTGCTTTGAAATATTAGAATTCCAAAGTGGAACAAATGGGTATTTATGTGAATACCTTTCAAATAAGTAAAACAAAAATATTTGAATATGTTGTCATGGAGGCTCTTGATTTTAATTCATGTGAATACTATTAATTATAGTTAATCTTTAATTAAATCATTTTGACCAAATCAAGTTAATATGTCAACTTAGTAAGTTGCAAGAAAAAAATATATATACAAACTTAATGATAATTATATTGGCAGTAATGCTAGTAATCTTGTTATCTCATATTGGAAATTCACAATGCCAATTAGCTTAATGTGTGTTTAAAAAAAAAAGTGTTAGGTTTTCTTGAAGAATTTTTTTGGGCATGACAACATCCATGTAAAAGTGGAAGAGTATGATCACTAAAAATTGGGAGAATTTTTGGTTAATGAGCTCACTAGAGGTTTTTTTGAGTTGAAACAGAAATTTGAAAGTTTGATAGAGAAAAATAAGGATTCTTGGAACAATTTTTTGAGCTCTTGTTGTGAGAATGCATGGGTTAAGTGAGAATTGATGTAATGCCCTATCTTGTA